>JAHWFP010074727.1:0-25381 GCA_023313725.1 Lithobius niger
TTAGAAATCAAAACAAAAAGAGCCATATATCTTTTAATCTTACCTCTAATGCGTTTGTTAATCTTGAGTTGAAGTTCGTTAAAGGGACTATCGTTGTCAAACGGGGGAAATTGCACTACGTCTTCTTCGAGCCATCGGCCGCAAGCATACTTGAAAAAGTTATCACATGGGTCGGTTTTTCGGTCAATATTGTACAAAAGCTCCGCTGCTGTAATTCAAACAAAAATAAAAAGATGGGAATAAAAGTTAACTAATGCCACGCAACTTCCTTTGAAGTTAAGCAAACAAGCAATAGGCAAAAAACAGGCAAAGCTGCAGAGGCAGGTAACATTCTAACTATCGCCGTGTATATATATGGTATTTATATATATATATATATATATATATATATGCTATACATACTACATATATACTACATTTACACACTACATACATATATATACACATATATACTATATACACTATATACACTACACATATATATCCTACTATATATATATTATATAAATATCTGATTAAAGTCCTCCCTCCAGCAAAACTAAAACTTATGCAGAATCTTTCGACCAAACTTGGCCAGATAGTAGATACGTATGGAAGGTATATTTATACTAAAAATTATGCAATTCTGTGCAACAGTAAAAGTAGGGAGCCACACGTAAATTAAAAAAAAAAAAAAATACAGATGCAAACCTATTTACGTTGCCTTTTGGGACTTATATGTCAGACTGCCTGAGCGGGGAATTGAACCCACCACCTTTGAAACCAAAGACCGAGGTCCTACCGCGTAAAATTCACTTGTTGTTCTTCTTCTTGTTCTGCTCCAGTTTCCGAAGAAAAACTACTGCATCTACCTAAAATCTCAAACATGATCTAAGACGGAAATTTAGTTTTCATTCATCCTCAAAGACACCACGTTTTCAATGGTCTAGCCATTCTAGAGTTACGGGACCCTGAACGACCCTGAACGGGACCCTGAGCCAGGCATAGACTGAACAAAAAAGAAATGCTAACAATGCTGGTGAGCCAACAATTATTCACCAGAATTAGGGCGCGTTCACCCAGCGACTCGCCTTTGCATTCTCGCAGCTAAAACTCAATCGCGATGGCAAAGGTAACATTGCCATGGTAAAAACGCTAAATGGATTAGCTAAATCCGACATCGTTTGAGTAAATACTTGCAGTCTTATAATCCGTGCCAATAATATAAAGAATTCCTCATGACGAAACAATTTTCCCAAAAGCTTTTGAACTCACGTTATTGCTGTTTTCGTTACGAGGCGGCAGACATAAAACCGTCGCCATGTTGGAATTTGAGGTGATTTCTAGCTTCTAGCTGCGACAATGCAAAAGCGAGTGGTTGCCTAAACGTGCCCTTAGTCTTATTTCGAATTAGTTTATGTAATAGTCGGCGCTTGGTGTAAATTTAAAGTGACATTAATTCCAGTTTTTCTAGTTTTTAATCGCCATTACTGCATGCCATAAAAAAGGTACATGGATTACAAACAAAAGCTGCAAGCGTGCCGTAAGAAAAGAGTTATATGATTGAAGTTTCAATTTACTTGTTAAAATGTAGGCCACACAGATAAAAATTGATGATTTTTAATTTAAATAATCAATGTACAATTCAGAAATTACATCTGTTTAAGTGGTGTTATGCGTTAAGAATATTTTTAATTCGTAAAGCAGAACAGCACTTAAACAGATGCAATTTTCTCAATTCTACATTTTGTATTAAATAAAAAAAAAACATCAATTTTTATCGGTGTACACTTTAACAAGTAAAGTGAAACTACAATCATAGAACACTTTTTTAACGGTACACTTGAAGCTACCATGGGTGCCAGTAATGGTTTCAATTATTAAACGACAAAAGGTTTGTTAAATTTTTCCAGATGCAGGCAAAATTTTGAACAAATTGAAAAATTTTAAATTTGAAATAAAAAAAATTACACAATAAAAAATTATTATAATATTAAAAAATTAAAAAATATAAAAAATTAAACATTTAGAAATTCAACATTCAAAAGCTGAAAATTTAAAATTTAAATGTAAAATTGTAAAATTAGAAAACAAAAAAAATTCAAAAAATTTAAAGGTTAGAAAATGTAAAGTTGAAAGTTGAAAAATTTTAAATAAAAAAAAATTAATTTTTAGAAGATTATGAAGCTCAAAAATGTTTAAATTCAAAGTTTTAGTGTACATCAAGGTTCATCTTATAAAATCCGTCCACTTTCAACAATAATTGAACGATTCAACGTTCCACAAAACACAGTTTAGCTCCTATTTTGCCCAATTCTCAAGTTAATTGGTTGGCATAAAAAATTATATTTTGGCCGTTGAAACCCAATACACCAAACGACGGTTAACTGAAAGTTTCTTTTATTTCTACCTCTAAGGATACCGTATTTCGTAAATCCGTCTAGTAGATATACAAGTACTTGTCAATACCATACATGCAACCAATGAGGAACGAGTTTGCCAGTCGACCTAAAAATCCGACCAATGAAGAACTGATGCTCTACACCGTCTGCTCCCTTTCAAGAAAATTTGATAGATTTTAGAACTGTTTCCATGCTGTGCGTAGCCAACACATTTTAAGATTTTGTAATGAACTGTTATTGACGAATGCAATTAACGCCGTGCTGTAATCAGGTAAGCTTTTAGTTTTACATAGCCTATAATTTCTTGAAAAAGCTTAATGTGAATACAGCCCGAGAATCATATTAAATTGTCGTTTTGACTTAGAAACACTGGCTGGAGCAGTTTTCGTCTGACCTTAACTATTGGCTGAAAACTGCTAGGTAGGCTGGCAATGGTGAATAGTAGCAGAGGTCTAAAGGTCACCTGGAAATCCTTTTTCACAGTCGGTATTGTAGTTCAGTAAGGAGCTCTTTTAGGACGTGGTAGAAGAAGTGGTGTCCTTTAGGGGAAGATATGGTCGGGTCGGTCCAGAGGAGATTTACGAAGAACGTTCAGCCGTTGCGTGGTGTGCAGTCCTGTGAACGTTTGAGGATCTTAAACTGGATTCACGCGAATTGAGACGTTTGAAGACCGACCTTATATTGAAGAACAAGATTCATAACCACTTGTTACAAATCGGCCTAGTGTTCTTCGAAATAAACACGGAGTCATCACGTGGGGTAATCGTTTTAAATTAGTTCTCCCCAAATTTGCACTTAATTGTCGAAAATCCTTGTTTGCACTGAGGATGGTGCCTGCATGGAACTCTCTTGAGCGACAACATTGTCTCAGCCTCGTTGTTGTGCACATTTCGAAAGTTGCTCAATACATTGGGTGTTGTCTAAATGCTGTCCTTCTTCTACCCGAATTTGGTAACTGATTTGTGTACTTGGTGGACTTCTGCTCTGTTTTGGGGAATTGTGTTTTTGTTTTAGTGCATTACTTGTCAACTATTTCGTATTGTTATTTTATGAATGGCTGTCAGTGGCTCCATATGGAACCCTTGGTTTTCGTTTTGCTCTTTAATTAAAGTTTTATTATTATATTATTATTATATTTTTTGCTGGTCCGACGTTCCAGGGAATGTCTTATACTCTGTTCCACATTATGTTTGCAGGAAACTGACTGCATGACGCCACGTTTCCTTGCTCTACGAGTACAATAACATATAGATATCCCACTTGTAGACTCTACACTGTTATTGTTAGAGTCTACGAGTGGGATATTTACCTGTTTTTTACACTCGTAGCTGAAGAAAACCTGGTGTCAGACAGCCAGTTTCCTGCAAGCATAATGTGGAACAGACTATATAGTCGCCCATAATGGTGCCTTTGTAGCCACTTGTAACGCTTGGTAGTTCACAGACGGAATAACTGCAAGTCACATGCACCTCCATTGCTAACATCACCCTATTTTGGTGTTGAACGTAGTTATACTTCAGCATTTATGCAGTAGATTTTACGTGACATAAAATTCTATCTATAAATATTAATAATAAATACAGTAATAAATAGTAATCCGAAGTAACTACAATTACAAGTCATAGCACGAGAATGGGGATCGACAGTCTTAGGCAATGGCCCCGGTTGCATAACTAGACATAACACAAAACCAAATTTAACTAAATAAACAAGGCACATATATAGCGTCGCACGACCAAATCAAACCTGGCTTGCAGCAAAAATTGAATCCTAAAATCTTACCATGTAAATTACATTCAGGTGAAGTGCAAGAAGTCTTAGGTTCTGGAAGGATAACTGGGGTTGCAGTTGAATCTGGCAATTTGCACTCTTTTACCTCACTTGAGAGTGAACTGGTATTGATTGCTATAAATCAATAGTATATAAATAAAGATATTAATAAATCAGTTTTTACTGACCATGAACTTCTCGTTAAAACACGTTCAAGTAGTAAATGTTAACACTGTCATGCTTAAAATATTATCCACTAAAAAAACTGGTAATTCTAAAAATAACGCTCACTACTACGTTATAAAGATGATACAAACAATGGTTTTGTTATCTCACGTTTTATTTCATCCTTTGATTTTAATTTAAGAAACGGAAGAAAGGAGTTAAAGATTAAAAAAAAATAGTGGGGATTTTGTCTGCGCGAATTTGTTGGTCATTCATACTGGATCGCCCTAATCTGAATTATGATATATTTTAAGCCATTAATTTTGTATTCTTATCGTGATCAATTTGTTTTAGTGACGCTAAATAGTTTTGATCCCCATGATGCTTTGCGCTTCCTGTTACTTGATGCCGCTCCCTCGCGCGGTAAATCGCTGAAAGGAGGTACTAGTTTCGTCCAAATGTTTACCGTTGTCAGAGAAAAAGTGGCATTACCTATATATTCTTCTACCCTGGTTAGTATTGACGAATAAAGTGAGTAGAGTGGTGTGGTGCTTTCAGTAATAAGTCGTCGTCTTTTTAGTGTAAGTAGAGCATGGTGCTCGTTTTGCGGCAGAGAGACAACAAATTCTTATCAGAGTTGTATGACCCTTTTACCCCAGATAGGAGGTCGGTTGTTTAATACAACTCATAACTGAAATTTTGTCCGTAAAAAGTATAAATCAACCTACTTCCCTTAAACCCATGGGTCAAAATTTTTCTTTTCGGGTGAACTTATGACACTAGGGTATAATTCAGTAAATTTATCTCTGCCCTGTAGAGAAAATTTTAGAGAAAAAAAAACAAGAGAAAAAAAAAACACTTACCTAGAACTATAATGGCAGCAATGAGACTCAGGATCACCAATAATACAGAGGCACCACCAATTAAAATTGTTTTCTTCTCTCGGGGAGTTCTGGCTACATTGAAACAGTCGAAACTGAATAATAAAAGAAAGAATAATATTAAAAACAATAAAAGTCAATAAGCACGAAGAAAATTCCGCAATTTGTGCAATAAATGCAGCGAACAGTCGTCAACTCCTACAGCTTCGTTTTTCTCAGAATTAAATCGATTTCGAACAACGATAGGAAAACAAATCGGAGACTTCGACGTCTTGAACTTCTGTGGCTGTCTCGGGAGTCATTCACAGAACAGCGAAATATAATTCTTTCATGTTTGGCTTTAATACGTAGTTTGGATTTGAATTAAGTAGGTCTTTGTCAAAAACATTAAACAGGACGGAAATCCAAACGGGATCGAAAGTGTTATAATTACGGATGCTAACCTATTTACGTTGCTTTTTGGACTTAAATGTCCGATTACCTGTGCGGGGAATTGAAACCACGACCCCAGAAACCAAAGGCCGAAGTCCCACCGGTAAGCCCTATGGCTTCGGCTTTTGTTTTCGAAGGTCGTGGGTTCAATTTCCAGTCCAGGCAGTATGACATTTAAGTCCAAAATACGACGTAAATAGCCGCAGAGTCGGACTGGGTAGCAAAAGGCGCCTGTGCCATTTAGAGAAATGATGGGGCAGGGGCGCCACGTGTTTTTACCAGGAATTCAAGTCTGACGGGTCTATAAAGAGCTCCCCAAGCATTTGTCCAAGGAAGGGCCCAGGAGCCTTGCTTATTTTGATATTCTACTGGCTTTGAAGTGCGTCAACACATATTGCCGTATATTTCAAGGAATGACTGTTTCCTTTTTTTTTTGGGGGGGGGGGGGGAGGAAAGTTTAACAAAAGTGTTGAAAATGCAAGTAAGGAGAAGGAGAAAGAGAGAAGGGAATTTGTGCCTGAAGGGAAACTCAACAGCGGAAAAGATTTCATTTTTTCTTTCAGGAAGGGGTAAAACATAAGGTTGTCCGTGGGGCGTCAATAGTGTGGTAACCAAAGGGCGCCTGTGCCAATGGCACAATGGCAGTATGGCCAGTCCGAGCCCGTAAATAGGTTTGCATCCGTATTTTGTATATCAAAACCACACTGAATAAAAGTTTTACATTTAATGAGGTGTCAGCTAACCTTCCTGTCGACGCGCCATTAAGCCTCAATCCCCCCCCCCTTCCTGTTAGGTCTCTTTGACTTTTAGATCCTTTATGCCTTTTCATTCTTTTTAAGTACGTATTTTAAAGGTCTAACACTAAGTTCTGCCTTTAGTTGAGACTCATAAGATTTGAGGCAAGAAGTTGCAGTATGACACAAACGCTAAATTGTGACCATATGTTTGTACGTAATGTGTGCATTGTATACGATATGAGGGGAATGCGTCATAGTAGTAAACCGACATAACAGCAAAATGACATAGAGCAATAAAACGACACGTGAGCAAAAAAAACATAGGGCTTTATAACCGCAAAACGTCATAGTAGCAAACATCGTTATTAACAAAACGACAGTACTGCAGAAATAAAGCAACAGTGCAGAAAAATGAGAAAATAGCAAAACGACAGTTCAGCAAAACGACACACCAGCACAGGTGCGTTGTAGTGATCACAGTATTTTCTGTTATGTCGTTTTGCTGAGACGTGTCGTTTTGATTTTATATCGTTTTTCTATTTTAGTGTGTCATTTTGCTATAGTGGCAGTGACGTTTTGCTGTAATGACATTTTGCTGTCATGTTATTTATCTGCACTGTTGTTTTGCTGTCATCATGTTTTGTTAACTGTCGTTTTGCTTTATGGCATTTTGCTATTACGTCGGTTTGCTGTGCTGTCGTTTTGCTGTCGTCACATTTTGTTGTTGTGAAATTTTGCTATTATCATGTTTTCTGTACTGTCGTTTTCCTGTGCTCTCGTTTTGCTGTTACGACGCTAACGGGATTTTTTTCCACTTTGCTCTTATGAGTTGTATTGTTATGTTGTTTACCTGTTGTGTTTTTGTTTTTGTTGCTACTGTATGATCGCATCCCGATAAGAAGACCCTCCGTTTATCCTTCTGTGTTTCTGTAGGCCGTGTTTTCATAATATCTCTAAAACCTGATACGAATTGTCTCCCACAGCAGTGTGCTGTTCGTTGGCCTTGAAACGTTTAAATCTATCTGACCTGTATCCTTCATTCTATTTTTAAAAACTGCTAACACTATTAAAACGGTGGATGGAAAGAAGAGAACCCCCCCGCCCCCACCCACCCAAAAAAAAAAGTCTCGGTCTTCCTGATCCCTTGCCCTTACCACTCCTATTGTTTGATTTTTAAATCGAACAAGTTTGGCAAGGGTTTGGTAGGCAGCGAAGGTGGAAGCCCTCTGACAGGGCAAAAAACTCGCAATTTTCAGGTGGGAAACCCACACCAACCAAGCTTGGATGCGGCCATATTGCTTTTTGTGATCAAACACTAAAAATAAAGGTGTCGAAAATTATTGCTGATGTGTTGTATGCCTTGCGAGCTTTTTGCCCTGTCAGAACACGTTTGCTGTTTGATTATTGTTTTGGAATGTGAAACGACTTTCAGTTTCTTGAGTTGTTCGTCAGGTTCCCAATATTCGGTCTGAGGACGGTGACCGATGAGCACCGAAACTAACAATTAAAGTATTAATTTTTACATATTTTTTTAAAAAACAACTTTCGAATTTGAACGAAATTTAAAAAAAAAATAATAATTCATTGTGGTCGTGCCAATCCGGACCTGAGGGTACTGCCTACTGCTCTGCGCAATGGAGTAAAAAAGCACGGTAACATATTATTAAAGTAAAAACCAAGCAGTGCTACAAGATAAAAACACGAACAACGTTTCGAAAATTTTCAATTTTCGTCATCAGGTATGCAAAAAATTAAAGCATGGCAAATGCCAATAAGTCATCCTATGTAAAAGCATCATCACAATAAAAATAAAAATAAAATAAAAGGGTACAATACCATCAATTTAAAAGGATAAAAACCACTAATTTCCCCTCTCAGAAGAGGCAGAAATAGGATGACTTAGTGGCATTTGCCATGCTTTAATTTCATTATGCATACCTGATAACGAAAATTGAGAATTTTCGAAACGTTGTTCGTGTTTTTAGTTTGTAGCACTGGTTTTTACGTTAATAATACTGCTCTGCGTCCCGTTACATTTCAGTTTATCTGTTCGGGCTTTAGGGCGCGTTTACGCAGCAACTCGCCTTTGCATTCTGGCAGCTAGAACTCAATCGCGATGGCAAAGGTGGCATTACCATGGTAACAACGCTAAATGGATTAGCTAAATCCGACGACGTTCGTAAATACCTGCAGGCTTATAATCCGTGCCAATAACATAAAGAATTCCTCATGACGAAACAATTTTCCCAAACGCTTCTGAACTCACGTTATTTGTTGTTTTCGTTGCGAGGCGGCAGATATAAAACCGCCGCCCTGTTGGAATTTCAGATGATTTCTAACTGCGAGAATGTAAAAGCGAGTGGTTGCGTAAACCCGGCCTTAGACTGAAAAGGTTATTATGGCTTAACCTATGGGCGATAGATGAACATTACCTCCATCCCTCAGTAACCAAGTGGTCTTGGCTATCGGTAACAGCCATGGACATGATGCAAGAGAATTGATAACTTTTGCCACGTGCTGTTTTGATATTGAGGCTCTTTTCGTCTACACATATACAAAACGGCGTAAGAAGCACACCTTACTCAAATGTGCTCTTAATGTTTGAGTGGCGTTATCAACTTTAGTCTTACCAGATGAGAATAGTTCATGCTGACAGGCGGTAGGTGTATTACGAACTGATTAGATAAACTGCGTATCAGTTACAATAGTCATTATCAGATTGTTTGCTTTCATTAACAATTATTATTTTGTTGTTATTATTAATTACTATTATTATTATTAAACTGCTTCTAGAAACTACTTTTTAAGCACCTAATATTTGGACGTACTCAGATTTTTCATGGATGTTTTTGAATTTTTATAATTTTTTATTATGGAAAATTTGTAACTTGTACACACAAGTTCAGTATGAACTTCGTGCATTTTGTGTGTTTCTAAATAAACAATCTGTTCCTTCCATGTTTTATTCAAAATAAAGACGGAAAGCCAGCGGTAGGACCTCCGCCTTTGGTTCCAAAGGTCGTGGGTTCGATTCCCCGCCCAGGCAGTCTGACATATAACTCCAAATGACAACGTAAATAGGTTTGCATCTGTATTAACTTTCAGAAGGTATAGCTACTGCAGTTGGTGTATCAAAGCGTGGTTGATGCTGGTCATAGATTAGCCTACTAAAACTAAAGGAAAACTCAGCACATTGTTGATCCAGTTCAAGTGTAGGGACTGTAGAGACACTTGGCTCCAAGTTGAGAAAAAAGTCGTTACCAATGATAACATCTACAAGAACGCAAATGGAAAACGAATCTTCCTCAACGAAAATATGACACCACATTACAGACAGCTTTTCTGCAAAAACTAAATATTTTGCAAAGGAATGTGATTACGAATTTGTCTGGTTTCTTAGAGGTAAGATTACAATTCAGTAGAAGAATTCAATAAGCTTTAAAAAAAATTAGTAAAAAGATCCCTCTTTTGATCATATTGAACGTCTCGCAATAGCGGGACTTGAGCTTCAGGATTACGCCGTCTGAGATTTGACCTCATCCTGTCATACACGACCCTTCGAAACTCAATCTCTATCGACCTTCCCTTTTTCGACCTAGCACCGTGTATTCATAACATCAGGGGTCACCCTTGGAAACGTGAGACTATGGGATCAAGGCTTGACTGTCGAAGATTCTTTTTTGTAGTGCGTGTAGTCCCCGTTTGGAATGCCCTTCGTTCAAGGACGGTATGTATGGAGTACGGCTTCCGGAAAGCATTGTGGACGGAAGATCTGTCTGTCTTCATTAAGATACCGTCATAGTCTCTCCTTCATTTTTTCACTGGTACGGTGCGAACGGATCACAACCCTTCCGTCAAACATCCACTATTGTGGTTACTGCGTTATTATTAAATGTAACTTCTCGCTGCTTGCAATTGGTAAGGTATCAGCGTCTCATAAACGTTTCAGTGCAGACTTCTTCTGTAGTGGTGAATTATTATAATTATCATATCAAAAACCAAAACTGGTAAAAGGGGCCGCCTAGTTCCGAATGGTTCGGCCCTTCAAAGGAGTGATATCGACACACCAAAACATTTGCCAAGTTAATCACACCGCTTAATAGTTCGAAGGCTAAATGAAAACTAGGACATTGCTACTTTCGGTAGCAATGTTCAATTTTCATTTAACGTCCAAAGTATTATTCGGTGCGATTAAGCTGGCTAATGTTTTGGTGTGTTGATATTACTCCTCTGAAAGGCCGAACCATTCGGAACTAGGTAGCCCCTTTTACCAGTTTTTTTGGTTTTTAATATGATATCACTCCTTTTTTTTAAAATTGTGTATTGACTCAACTCCGCAATCCTTGCAGATTTGTAATAAAGTGCCACGTCAACAAGAAATTGGTTTTCCACAATTTGATGCTACGTTTTGCCTATAGGCCGAACCATTCTCAACTTGGTCACCTCTTTATAGGTTTTTGGTTTGGTTTTAACTTTGTTGTAATTTGTTTTATTTAGAGTTAGTTTTGGTGTATTGATATCATTCCTATGAAGGGCCGAACCACTCTCAACTTGGTTGCTTCTTCACCAGTTTTGGTTTTGTTCATTTTGCTTTGTTTTTACAGTTGGTTTATTTTTCGTGAATTGGACGTGAATACAATTTCTTTGCAACGTTGTTTACATTTTTCGTGATACACTAGTGTGTGTCTAGGCACGCACGTTAGTATACACATTCTCATTGTCCGAACTTTGGCCGTCCAATGAGAGACGATGCCGACAATACAAACAATGGTTATAACAATATTTTTGTACTTACGCACATTTCCAAGCCATCCACGTTACACCCCCAGGCTCCAAACCATAAAAGATAACGCATTTCGTATTGTACTGCACCCATTCGTCTAATTTCATAGCTGGAAGCCTTCCCGTTATCTCGGAATCGATGAATAATGACCCTATGGGATTTAACATGGGGACGAGCGGACTAGCTAGCTAGCTATAGGTAGTAACACATTTTCAACGTTATTGAGGGTCAGATTTGCATTGAAAGCCGCTTAGCTGGCATTCCTACACGAGTTATCATTGCTGGTGGATCATTGCTCTCGATTTCAACACAATTCAAGTTTTTGTACCGCATTATTTTTTCCCCAAGTTCCTGAAATGTGCCCAACTATGCTTCAGGATATAAGACACTGACGCTATGGCGTCGCAGCTACAATGGTTTACAACTTCGACAATTGAATTGATGTGATGTTTGTTGTGATGTTTGTTGCCTAACTTGGCCCGACACACTAGCGTGTGTCTAGATTATTATTTTATACATTAGAATTGACAATTGGCTTTGGCCAAGCTTTGCGGTGCGTTATTTTAATGTGATATAAGAAATACTGACAATGATACCTGACGTTTTCCCTCACTTGTTCCTCACGTTTACCGTCGGGGACCATTATGTCCCTGGTAGGTCTAACCTTGGTGGTAAGGCATTCGGGACTCCAACCTAATTCCATCAACCCTTCCTCTGCCGCCGAGACGTTGTCTGTATTTTAAACTTTTAAACTTTTGTAATTTTTAATTTTTAGTTTTAACGTCAAATGGCAGATGGCAACTGCCCTGTTCCTTGCCATTCTGGTTGCGTTTGCAACAAACTTTTATTGTTATTATTATTATTATTATTATTATTATTATTATTATTATAGGCAGAAAGCAATAGTGAGAATGTAATGGTTTTTCTTGAAAGTAGCAAGATATTGAGAGGACAAACTAAAGCATAAGGATACAAGGAACAATAACAGCTATTTCTGGTGAGTGGGAAGCAGCGAAAAGTATCAAATTAAAACAAAAACATTTGAGGCAAAAAGGACAAACGAGTGTTGTAGAAAATATTGGCACTGAAAAATTTACTGCATTTGAAAATGTGTTCATAAATTGAAAAAGTGCAAAAAGTTCAAAAAGTGTCAACCCGGATTGAAACCATTGGCTCCAACACAGAACTGAGTGACCCAAATGAATCCAAATTGAAAGAAAAATGTCTAGATGTGGCGAATGCGAAGATAAATTAGGGAATCAAGGAGACTGTGCAAAATGTGGAGTCTGTACAGCAAAATACCACTTTCACTGTGCAGGAATTCTGCAAAAAACATGGAAAGCAAAGAGTGAAAAAAAAAAGGAAGAATGGAAATGTGCAAGGTGTCGAAAACAAAGAACACAGTCAGAAACAGAACGTGACGTGGATAGAGTGACAGATAATGAAGAGGATGAAAATATTGATAACCAGAACTTAGAAGAAAACACAATTGCAGCAAGAAAGCAACTGCAAGAAAAAGATGAAGAAAAACTGCAAGCAGAGACGACTATGGAGGAGAACATGGAGAGAATGGAGAAGAAAATAGATAAAATACTCAAAGCATATGAAACAATTGAAGAGCTAATAAAAACGGTTGAATTTATTAGTCAGGAACAGAAGGATTTGAAGAAAGAAAATGACGAAATGAAGAAACAAATGAAGAATATGGAAGAAAAAATACAACTATTAGAAAACAGAGAAGTTAAAAATAAAATAGTAGAACAAACAGTGGAAACAATGAAAAGAGAGACAAAGGAAAAAGAACAATATGAACGTAACAGAAACTTAGAAATAAGTCAACTGGACTGGCTAGAGAAAGAAGATCTTCAAGATGTAGTGCATAGATTAGTCAGAAACTTCAACATCCAGGGATTTGAAGAAAACCAAATAGATGTAATGCATCGCATACCGAACAAAAATAAGGAAAAGCCGAGTGTGCTATTACTGCAGTTTAAGCATAGGGATTGTAGGAACATGTGGCTCGACCAAAAAAGAAAAGTTGTGACAAACGACGATATTTACAAGAATGGTAATAGGAAAAGAGTATATTTAAACGAAAATATGACGCCTCACAACAAAAGCCTATTTTGGAAAACAAAAGCATTTGCAAAGGACAATGACTACAAGTACGTTTGGTTTAAGAACGGTAAGATAATGATGAGAAGAAATGAAAATGAACAAGAAGTAAAAATTATACGTGGTGAAGAGGATTTGATGAGTTTAACAACCACAGAATAAGTTCGTTAATATTGTTTTTGAAGATGGAAAAAAAATTGAAGAAAAAATCAAAGAAGAAACTAGTGACTGTACAAGTTTAAAAATCTTACATAGCAATATAAGAAGTTTAAGGAAGAATTGGGATATGATGCAACAAAAATTATTAGAAATTAAGGTTAAATGGGATGTAATAATATTGACAGAAGTAAACATAAAAAAAGAAGAATCTGACATGTACAATTTAGAGGGTTATGAAAAACAAACCATAACAAGAGAGACCACTAAAAGAGGGGGTGGAATAATGATATTTACTAAAGAAGACTATGATGTGAAATCAAAAGAGATACTTATTGATGAAAATAATGTAATGGAAATTGAATTAAGGACACAAGATGAAAAAGAAAACATCAGAGTAATTGCCATTTACAAAAAGCCTACCACAAGTAAAAAAGAATTTGTAAAAAAATTAAAATCAATATGTAAAAATAATGATAAGAACTGGTCTTACCAAATAATAATAGGCGATATAAATATCGATATATTAAAAATTCCTGAAAATAATGAAGACAAGTATGAACAAAAATGGATAGATAATTATGAAAACATGTTAGCAAAATTGGGCTACGAAAAAAAAATAGATTCACCAACAAGAGAGGAAATAGTAACTAAGAATGGACAACACCATTTACAACAGACTTGCATTGACCATATCTATATTAAACATGAAAGAGGAGAAACTACTGGAGCAACATTGACAGAAAAAATTTCAGACCATTACTTTACTATGTGCTGGATGTGGAATATAAAACAATACTTACCTAGAAAAAATGATGGAAAAATAATGCAAAATGAATACACTAAATTCAATCATGGAAAAATTGTAAAGGAAATGAACAATATAAAATGGGATGTGATAGATCATTTAACATGTCCTGACGAAATTTACAATACAATAACAAATAAAATAAAATCTATATACACTAGCAGTATAATAAAAACTAACTTAAAAAAAACAAACAGGAATAAAAAGGAAGAGAATAAAAGGAAAGAATGGATAACAAATGAATTAATAATTCAAATAAACTTTAAAAATAAATTATGGAATAAAATAAGGAAAAACAATGGAAAAGATATAGAAATGGTACAGAAATATAAAAATGTTAAAAAAGAAATAAATAAGAAAATTCAAGAATGTAAACAAAATTATTATAAAGTAAAGTTGAAGGGATTAGAACAAAAAAAGAAATCGATATGGGAGGTAATAAACGAAATTACAAAAAATAACAAAAAGGTTAGCATTGATGACAGTATAAAGAAGACTTTTAAGGGAGAATGTACCTCAAAACTGACAAATGACTTTAACGAAGTGTACTCAAAACAAGTCCCAAATCTGAAAGGAAGCTTTAAGAAAGAACACGACTTGTACAAAAGTGGAGACTTTTATAAAAAGATGAGAGCAAAAACAAAAACAAACCAGACTGTAACACAAAAAACAATGTACATTGACTATGCAAATGATAAAGATATAATAGAATTAATCAGTGAGTTAAAAGATACAAATGCAACAGGAATTGACACAATACAAACTGAACACATAAAAAAAACAAAAGAAAATACAGCAAAAGCTATATGTAAACTAATAAATGCAATGATACAAAAAGAAGTCTGGCCAGATATGTTAAAAATCCAAGTAATAAGGCCAGTGTATAAAAAAGGATCTAAAATTGATAAAAATAATTATAGACCTATAGCGTTACTCTCTATAATTGATAAAATAATAGAAAAATTTTTTGCAAATAAAATAAGAAAATTTTTAGATAAAATAAAATTATTTAATGAAAGCCAATATGGATATAGAAAAAATAAGGGTACAACTGACTTGCTAATAGACTTGAATGATACAATTACAAAAGCATTAGATGAAGGGAAGTATGTTGGTGTAGTGCTAGTAGACTTGCAAAAGGCATTTGACACTTTTGATAATAACATATTACTAGAAAAGTGTAAACGGTTAGGGCTCAGAGGGAAAATTTATAATATTCTAACAAGCTACTTAAGTAACAGGAATACAATAGTACAGCTACAGGGCATAAACAGCAACTTAA
The DNA here is from genome assembly GCA_023313725.1 of Lithobius niger. NCBI lineage: Eukaryota > Metazoa > Arthropoda > Chilopoda > Lithobiomorpha > Lithobiidae > Lithobius > Lithobius niger. The sequence continues at coordinate 15,511 of JAHWFP010074727.1, forward strand.
TTGAAACAAAATTTGGAGTACCACAAGGCTCTGTACTAGGACCACTACTTTATTTAATATACACAAATGACATATCAGAAAATCTTGAAAAGACAGAAATATTTTTATTTGCAGATGATACCATCATAGTTTCAATACATCGCAAATACGAAAAAATGATGAGTAATTTACAACATGATTTTGACATATTAAATGATTGGTTTATTGAAAATGAATTATTCATTAGCAAGGAAAAAACAGTTCAAATGGACATTACAGTACCAAAAATGAACAAAAGCAAAAATATTGGAATAATTAAACATTATGGTGACTGTAGGAACTTGGATGGTAAAAATAAAGATGAAATATGTAATGAAAAATGTTTAAATTTAGAAAAAAAGAAATTTACAAAGTACCTAGGTATAGAAATTGATTCAAATTGGAATTTTAAAACGCATATAATACAACTAATATCCAAAATAAGACAATTTTTACCAAAGATGTATCTGCTGCGAAAGATACTAGACACAAAAAATAAGAAAATAGTGTACGATGCTTGGATTGGAAGTATAATAAGATACGGCATAGAACTTTATGGATTTGCATCTGACTACTTGATCGAAAGATTACAAAAAGTGCAAAATAAGATTATTAAAGTTTTATTTGGCTATGAAGGAAAGGAACAAAAAACAAATGACATTTTTAAAGAGAACGAAATATTAAAAATAATAAAACTCAGAGATTATATTATATTAACAAAAAATTATTACATAAATAAATTTAAAATCTATAATAAAGAGAGAGAAATAAATCTAAGGAAAAATAAACAAACATTTTCACAACCGACATGGAATAATAAATATGGGAAAAGAAATAGAACTTATTATATACCATGTATTTTTAATGAATTGCCCAAAAATATGTTGGAGTACAACAATTTAAAAGACTTCAAGATAAAAATAAAAAATACCATGACAAAAGATACATAAATTTTAATAGCTACCACTAACAAGATAATAAAAATAAATTACCCATTGCAATTAAATAAACCTATAAAATAAACCAGGGTCAAGTGTTGTTAATAATAGCAAAAAATTGTGAATAAGATGCTTTGTATAAACTCACACAAGCTGTATTACAGCTTCGAGGATTGCAATTTGTTTGTAATTTGCTATTGAAATAAATAATTATTATTATTATTATTATGGAACAACTTCAAATAGTATTATACTACAAGTACAAACAATAACAAATAAAGCAATTAAAGTACTTTTCAAAGACAGTAAAACAAAACGTAATAATGAAATTTATCAAGATTTGGAAATAATGAAAATTGAAGCAACTTTGAACTGGAACATTATAAATAAGAATTATTTTAGAAATGAGTGCAAAATAAAATTAAACCGAAATATTCGACAGAATAAAAAATGGCTACAGGAACCAGGACGGCGAAACTCGTAGGAGCATGAGTTATGTCATACCTGTACAAAATGTAACAAAATTCTAACTGAATTAAGAAAAATACAGAATTACAATGAAACGAAATGTAAGATCAAAAAGTGGCTTTTAAAAATCCAATAAAATAAACAGAAAAAACGAAATAAATCTATGTAGTAAATACTTGGAAAAATTTATATATGACGAATGATTGAAATGTGATGAAATTATAGTATAGGTTAATTAGCGTTAAAAACTTATTGAAATGTGTATAGATATATTGCCTATTAATTGCTAGCACACACACAAGTCTTGTAGAACTTCGTGCCAGTACTGTTAATATACTTGTACTTGAATAAAGCGTTATTCTTATTGTTATTGGAAAGGAAGGAGAAAGAACAAATGACTTATACTTAAAAAATAATATTCTTAAAATAACAGAATTACGTGATTATGTGATTATCTTAAAAAAAATTATTATATAAATACACTTTAAAATTATGATAAAAATAAAGGAATACGACTAAGGAAAACAACACAGAGATTTTAAATACCTGAGTGGAGAAATGCATACGGAACGAGGAACAAACAATATTATATACCTAAGATTTTCAATAAACTAAACCCAACAATGCTGAACTACCAAAATAAAGGAGATTTAAAAATAGAATTAAAAACAGAACTAACAAAACAATATCAATATTGAAAAAATAGAACTTTAGTACCTAAGTAATGATTATAACTGTGTAACATTGTAAATATTTGTATATTCATGTTAAAAATATGTGTAATATGTAAAAATATATAATATGTATGTAATATGCGCCGTTTCTTTAACCCGTTTCTTTTTTTTTTTGTACTAATGTGTTAATTTATGAATGTGTTAAATTACTAATTTTCATGTATGTTATTGTAGCTCATACAAGTTTCATTGAAACTTCGAGCAATGTGATGAAATAAATTATTATTATTGTTCTTATGCTTCTTAGTATTATTATTATTATTATTATTATTATTTATAAATCAAACTAGCCAACCTTTATCGTGAAATAATAATATTCAATCAAATCTTGCAAATGAATGAGTTTGCGAGACCAATGATCGTAATGCAGTAAGTCTATAAAAATACAAGTAGGTCTACCTTAAGGCTTGATTGTTTTCGAGTACAAGTGGGCGTACATCATCATCGCATGGCAACAATTCACCGTCGTAGCATTCTCGGTCGGTAGTCATGTCCTAGTGTTATGAAGTTTCGTCGAGTATCTACAGTCTCTTCAGACGTACCAGCTTTTGCTTTATAGGCCGTCGCTTCCCGCACTGCCCGCACTCCACGTATTGCCCATTTCACTTGTAGTATGCATTACGTTCCTCGTCATTATTTGGTGATTATGAAATCCTTACGTCCAGTTCCATGTATGAAAGTCGTTGCTTACTGGTTGTTCCAAGATCGCCCGCCGAGTCTCTCACATTTTAGGATTTCCCGAATCATCAATTAGAATTTTTGCAACATGATACTACCGATACTACAGTTCTTGCTCGATTCATGGAAACCCCTTCGACCCCTAAAAATAGGTCTAATTTCCGTCATCTCGTTATCTTGACAGCTTCCTAATAAATCTGTCAAACTCATGAAGTATAGGAGATTGAACTAATCAAATAATACAACAACAAAAAAGCCAAAAGTTTGGAGAAAGAGAATATTCCATGCGTTTCTTTTCCTAGAAGCGGTTTAGCAAAACAAGAGTACGGTGTGCGACAAACGTCAATATTCGTCTACGGAAAAGTGACAGACGTTATGTGCAATGCACAGTATTGACGTTGACTTTGAACCATACTCGTGTTTCGCTAAATCCCTCGATAGAAAAGAAACACACGGCTTCTCTGTTTCTGTCCAGGCAATTTCTTGCAAACCGCTTATCAGATCAGGATCAAACTTAGTGAACTCTTAAAGCAACTCTTAGTGAACTCTTAGTGAACCCTTGGTGCAGCTGCAATTTTCAGATTATTGGCTGACGATTAACGAATTATTACATGATCCACCACATGACGTGATGTCACGACATGTATCTATCTGGCTTGCGGAACTCCACCATGCTAAAGAGAAGTTGCATGTTACTGCTAGATTGACGAAATTCGCCAGACCTTCAACGCACAACATGAGAAGCACAAAAGATGTAAAATTACTGTAGAATTAATACTTGGCTCCTTCTGCGAGTAATTAGTTATACATAGTTTGCTTTTAAAGAAAGTATCCTTCTTACAAAATAAAAACCACAAAATCATAAAATCACATCAGTTACCAGCAATAACTGATATCTAAACAAAAGTCTAACCATTAGGGTTATCTTTCAGACAAGTTAATCGCAATAGCTTCACGGCATGTTTTCGTGATGTCCAGCAGAGAAGGTGCCGTACCAACGAAATTATAGCAGTAGTACGGTACACACATACAGATTTTTTTACTTACCTATCCAGAAACGTGTGGTGTGCTTTCCACTTAATTGGAAAGTGGTTTCCTGAAGCATGCGGCGTAGTTACACATCGGGGGGGGGGGGAAGGTTTATTGCATGTCAGGAAGGAAGTGAACATGCAAGACTCATTTGAACAAATACTCTCCCTCCTCCAATACATGCTTTGCTTGACATGACTTATAATAAAACGCCCTCAACTAATTCCCTTTGCCATAAATAAAAAACATTGCGTACAGCCATTTATCTGTCTTGCCCCTCCCCTCCCCGCTAATGGAAACATTTACAGAATCCTCCTCTCCCAAATCTAACTGAAAGTATGTATACTTCAGGAAAAAAATTTTCAATTTTGTGAAAAACGCACCACACGTTTCTGGATACGTAAGAAAAAAAAAACCTGCATCTCTATCCTGTACTGCTACACGATAATTTCGTTGGGTACATATGGCGCCGTACGTACCCAAGAAATTATCGTGCAGCATAATAAAGATATACAGTGAAGCTATTACTACTAACTTGTCTGAAAGATAACTCTTATCCCTAATGGTCTGATTTTCATTCTGTTTTTTTGCTTTGGCATTGGCTTACAGTTAGTTCTCTACAACTTTCCAATTTACACCACCATTCTACGGCGTGCAGTTCAAAATTTAGCATCCTGATGACCTAGAACGACCATTCCAAGGTCATTTAAACTAGCATCAGTACATGTCCCCCGAACCATAGGATATGTATGTACATTTTCGTGGTTTTCCTATTGGTAGATTTGGAATGGCAGTAGGCTTCTCCAGACTATTGCACCACCCTGTATTGTTTAAACAAAATCTAGACGCCAATGGCAACTAGATGAGATTTAATTGTTGTCAGAGGTAAAAAGGCGGCTCACTACCAGACTTTGTCTTTAAGCTATAACAAGCCTATACCTGATTTCAGCCTGGTGAAAATTCTCCAAGCGGTAAAAATCTTTTGCTAATCACTGGAATCAGGTCCAGTAACGAAGAATACTCCAGCATTAAAAGTGTGGAAACGCGTCCTTTATAAAGAAAAAGTCACTACTCAGTAATGTTGATTTGTGCTAGTGCTTATAGCTAAGGACACGGCTCCCATGTTATTCTCGTAGGGTATAAAGACATAATAAAGACATACAAAGATCTATAGCATAATAGGGATAGTTGGCAAATCTAAATTTTGGTACACAGGTAAAGAGTCGTCTGGGGAAGTGCCTTTTTTTTCTAAAATGGGGGTTGAAGCAAAGCACGGCACAGTGAAGTGGCGCGTAAGTGCAGAATTATTGTTGCAACCATTATTGGTTGTGTAATCCAACAATAGATTATAACAGGCTTAAGTGTTTTACGCCTATCGTGTCAGTACTGAATTGTCAGAACGCATTGTAGTTGCAAATAGGTGGTTCACTAAGAGACAAGGTGTCTTTTATTGCAAAGGTTTGCTTTAGTTTTATTACGGAACACCAATCCAAATTAAAACATCTGCTCCACGACGATGAGAGGGACTATAGTAAACAACAACTTGGTGCCAGGTTTGCTGATTTATCTAGACACGTGCTAGTGTGTCACCGCCTAGTAGCTAAAATTATATTGATTGTTAGTGTCACTGTAATTGTTGAATTTTACATGTACAGTATTGGACAATGAAATTTAGGCAGAAAAATATTGGCTTCTCTGCTACTCCCCTTTATGGATTACTACCTCCAGGGCGTGAATAGCTGTGGAAGTGCGATTGTTTTAAGGTATTGGTTGCGTTGCAGAAATAAGGAATATGTATATTTCATGCTGCAGATTGAATAATGATAAACTGTTAACGACGAATAATTACGACATTAAGTCAGTTTTAGCTGTTAGACACTCTAGGACAACGAGCCCACTTCTCGCAAGCGGGTAGACACGTTCGAAGTAACTAATGACTTGCAGACTGAGCATTAGTAATTTAATCTGGATAGGATACGGCTTGCTGCGGTTTAAACATTGGCGTAATGCACTTTTGTCCTTCGTGGGTGTAAGAAAATAGTGTTAATGACTTTACTTTGGAAACTAATATTCACCGACAAAATGCAAGCTGCAAATGAAAATTCCGGAAACATTGGGGTTAGTTTTCCTTTTTCCTTTAATTATTGACTGAACCAGCGGCGGAATCACTGGGGGTAGGGGAGGGGGGAGAGGAGGCTGGGGGCAATCCCTGCCCCAAATCAACCAAAAAGAGGGGGTTGGTCTTGCACAGGGCCGTAGGAAGCAAATTAAAAGTGTTACGGCCTAACTAAATCAGCTAGGGGTCTGCGGGAGCACTGTGAAGTTCCCAGAGCAGGGTCCCAGGCAAAACCGCAGCAAATTTTGGTACTGTAATGTCATATCTGGCTCGGGGGGGGGTCTATGTTTTAAAAAAATATTTAAGGTTTACTTTTTTAGTTACAATTTGCACTATAGCAGGAGTGGATATAGGTTGTTATGAGGGTTTAGGTGCTGGGGCAGAGAATTTTTGAGGACTTTTTTTTTTCTTTTTGTATTTCGCACCACCGACTGGGGTGCATTTTCCTAACCGACAGTGACGCCCCCCCCCCCCACCTCTAATTTCGGCCATGATGCCAATTTGTGCTATTAAGTGTAAGATTTTGATCGGAAGAGGGCAAATTTTTGTGTTAATATAAGCTGTGTATCCAAATGACGTGAGGTGGGTGGGAAGTACTGTATTTGAGTCTGTCGGGATAGTTGGCTTTATTTATTTCTCAGATTAGTGTATCTTGTATCCTAGCAAAACCAGTTTTCAGTGCAGCCTGACTTTGCTTCGTTTACCCTTTACCTTATGATTTATTTTTTATTTACATCAGTTCATTTTAGAACCTTACCCTTATGTACGTAGCATGTAATAAGTAAATCGTTCCCTGAATTCCTCTCCCCCACCCCTTGTGTATGTAGGCGATGTTTCCTATTCCGTTATTAGTGACTTACAAAACTTACTTTTGAGAAAGTTATAATCGGTTGGCTGCTCTGTTGGGCTTTCTTTAAAGTTTGGTGTTGGCCACTTGGTGAAGGTTACGTTAGTGTTTCTTTTACATCTTTTCCCCCAAAACGCCCTTCTCTTGTCAAGCTCATAGTCTTTCGTAGGATGCGAGGAAAATAGAAGTTGTGCTCTGTTTATGCATTGTACGTGGCAACTTGATGGTAGCTCCATGGTTTATGTATTGTACGTGGCTACTTGATGGTAGCTCCATGGTTTATGCTAGTGGGAAAGATGAGCTGCTCATCAAAGCTTGGCAGGAAAGCCACACGCTTGTTACAGGGCCGCTTCAAAAGTTTGACGACAGCAGAAGCGTTGTGCGTGTTTGGATATATGGTAAATTAAAACTTGTGTGCCGAAAAGTGGTACGGCAAATGCCGCACCAGCCGTACCGCTTCCTACGGCCATGGTCTTGCATTCGTTGAAGTCAAATTCGCCAAACGCAAATTTATATTGGAAACTTTTTCCACGAGGTTGAATTCTCCCATGTTCTGTGACCCGATTGTCATCAAACGTTCAGTTCCAAACTTTAACTTTAATCCCTAAGTCGACGACAGAGGCAACCTCTTAATGGAGATGGGGCACGGAATACAAGGTCACAAGAACATCAACATGGTCGGTATTCGTTCAACCAGAGCAGCGTACAGTTTCTTAATAATATAAATCTTCAAATTCAACTTCATTCAGCTTATAGTTAGAACTTGCGCGGTATCTGGTGCCTTCGAACCTCTAACCTTCTTTTTTGATTGATGAAAATATTCAACTCAGGAGCTTCATTTCTCGGTATGGTCCCTCGAACACTACTCAATTATACCGTGCTTTGCGTTAGGAAGAGGGAGGGGGGGGGGGAGGGTTTCGCGTGGGAAGAGTAAACATTGTCAAACCTCTACTAATCACAACTACCGGTAACACACTGCCAGAAAATGAAACTCCGTATGTGGATTAGACTAAAGTAAAGACTGAAAAAAGTCAAAGGAAAAAAAAAGCCGCGAAAGAAAAGGCTACGATAATAACCGAAGAGAAATGTTTACTGTCTTCTTTAGTGTTTTTTTTTTGTTTGTTTTTGTTATTATAGGTTGGTCTGGGGGTGAAGGAGTGAGGCTGAATGACGCGTCGACAACTAGGTCATTATAGTGCCAACCTCAGTCACAGTGTAGTAGTTCGGGTTGTCACTGCACCACGCATTAGAGATGTTAAACAAACCTGGTTAGGTAAGAAATTTCACTAGGAAACGGTTTTTTTTTCTTCTGCATTTTCTTATCTCAGTTTATTTTTCCTGGAATTGTTTTCCTTTGGCTATTTTCTTACGGTTATCTCCGACGTTTATTTATTATTATTTTTTATTTTCACGGTATATTTTTTCCATTGGCTGTTTTTTCCGTTTTTTATCCCCCTACGATTGTCTCTCCACGGCTTTTTCATTCCTAAATTCAACGTTTTTGAAAGCACTTCTTCAAAACAAAACCGCAAAATTGACTTTCAAATCGACTTTAAAACGAAATCAATTTTAAAACTGTTGCACCATTTATATGCATAACTAAATGGAGTAATACTTTTAAAGTCAATTGAATACTTTACAGATAGGTTTTCTCGCGCATAATGATACTTTTTTCCTGGGACTGAACAAGCCACCACATTTTTCTTGGCCTATCCAGATTCCATGAATAGAGATTTGCAGTTTACGTGATTGACTGATTTCATTCTGTGTTCAACAAATTTTATTTTTCCAATTGCAATAGCAGACATAGTATTGTATTTATGTTGTGGTTATTATTATTCGTTTATTGAATTTAACAACTTCGTAATATTTAAGGATTTCCCATAACCAGACATGATTAATCGATGTAGACGTGTAGTTGCCCCTTCCAAACTGTCTAAATTTCATTGCCCAATACTGTACATGACTATATACGATATACATGACTATATAAATGTGAAAATTTAGAGACATAAAATTCCTCCAGAAAAAAATGACAGCGATGAAGATAAAACAGTGTGACCTTTCGTACGTTCACAGTCCTATGAAAGTTGTGATATCCACCCAAAAGCAAAACTAATATAAGAGAAGTTGCCTAGATTTCAAAAAGGGCCGACCTTTAAAAGTAACAGTGATATTCGTCCAGGAAAAGGCCACCAAGGTACATCCTCTTAGCCAAGTTAATTACACCGAATAATAATTTTGACGTTAAATGAAAACTTGAAGATTGCTACCACGTGTAGCAATTTGGTAGTTTCATTTAACTTTTCAAGTATTAGTCGGTGCAATTAACTTGGCTAATAGGATTAACCTTGGCGGCCGTTCCCTGGTTGAATGATATCACTGTTACTTTCAAAGGCAGACGCTTTTTGGAAACTTGGTGGCGTCTCTTCTCTGTATACCAGTTTTGGTTTTGGACGGATTATAGTACACTAAACCTCCGTAAGATCCATGTTTTGTATGGTAAATCATTCTGTTTAGCACACATTACCTTAAACCATTATCGTGTAGACTCTCTTGACTGTCGTTCATGCTCGTAGACATGTTCAAGTAGTTTGAACAACTAATGATGATTAACTCTTTTTGTAATTACAGACAACGTTGGTATGTGAACCTATCTTAGATCTTTATCTGGAGCAAAACAATCTGATTGACGGGGTCGGTTGAATGTGCAAAATTTCAAATGAATACCACAACTGGTTCAAAAAGTTAACGTGGAGACGGATAGACAAACGAATACCAACACGGGATGAGTAATGCCATCGCACTGCTTCCCACTGCGCTTCAGTAAGAGTGGCCAGTGCATGATGAACATGTACCACAAACTATCAATTTTAAACGAAGTAAGCAGTGTGCATTAAAGACTGGCCTTATGAGGATACACGATACACTAATCTGAAAAGACAATTGCCTCGACTGGGACTCGAACCCAGAACTTCCCGTTTACGAGCCGGGCACTCTGAGGGACTGGTCATTATTTACAGCCGGGGGGGGGGGGGGGGCA
>JAHWFP010074727.1:29800-49578 GCA_023313725.1 Lithobius niger
GTAATTTCTCGTTAACAGTCGCCCACACTTTCATTAGATATAACTGGGTCCAGGTTCTGTCTGCTCATGTTGACCCATTAATTACTGGTAGCCGTTCACAACTTGTTCCTGATGTTCAACCCAGAAGACTGACGGACAGCCTCTCAAGCCATCCTTGGATAACAAAACGGAAAAATAAAAAGAAGAAAAAAGATCACCCACTTGGTTAGGTTAGGGTAGGTTAGGTTAGGAATTAGAGCATGCTGGTCCCATGCATGATGACCAAGCAACCACTACTGACTGCGGCTCAGCACCTTTTCAGCTTCCTCCTAGTGATGACGAAGCTCGCAATTCTGACATGGTAAAGCCAGTTCAGAATTATCGAGCATCTCTGCGTCTTTCTAAATGCACCCTTGATAGGCCAAATAAATGTAACCCTACAAATCTGGGTGCTGAGACAATACATCACTGCGGGACATCCCTACACAGGACAAACATAAGGAGTCAAGAGATCATTGTAATCGGTGACTCTCATGTTAGGGGGGGGGGATGAGGCTTAATGGCGCGTCGACAGCTTGGTCATTAGCGCCAACCTCAGTCACAGTGCAGTGGTCCGGGTTGCCACTGCACCACACATTACAGAGATATTATTCAAACCCCTAATCTAAATCTTGTCATACATCTGTACCTCCTGCAAAAATTGAAAAACACCGGACAGGAGGACAGACTTATCGCCCAATTGGCGCACAATGTCATGCGGAAGATGGAAACGACGACGAAAACCATCAAGATGGCAACAATCAACAAGGAAGTGCGGGACCGTAAGTGGCCGCCGACACCAATAACATTGAGGAGGGTCAACCCCCCGCAAAAGGAAACAGTGCGTAAGTCGAGTGTGACCAATGCGCAAACGGGCCAACACCACCTCCTCACGGCGACTGCGGCGACACGCCGAGTGCCATTCTTCAACAGTGCCTTTAATAGCTCGTAATTTATTGCCGTCTCATGTTAGGTCACTGCACTTGAGAAATGTGGGTAACTCCATCACTTGGACTTGGCCTGGCATGCGGGCAGAACAAGTAACTAAGAGGTTACCTGGTATGTTACTGAATGCTGGTCCTTCGCGTACTATTATTTTGTGTGTTGGAAACAATAATGTGCCATATGACGCACCGTTGTTAATCAAAGAAAGTGTTTCATGTGTGGTGGATAAAATCCGAAATCTCCGACCAGCAACATCCATTCTGCTAGTAGAGCTGCTGCCCCGAAAAAAGGTGGTAGACCGACAGCTTGCAACACTTTGTAATAGTAAACTGGAACGGTTATGTGGGGAAAGGGTGTGGAATTTGTTCTTGTTTGGGATAAGTTGCTTAGAAGTACAAGCTGTCTGGCCCGTGATGGTATTCCCCTTACATCCAAAGATTAATCCATTCTACGGGAAGAGATTGAATACATCCTTAGTGAACCCAGGATATATTGGAAACTGGGCGCTCTAATGGGGCTTGGTTTAAATGGAGAATATCAGGTATCATCTGCGGTTTTTGCAGACGTTTCAACACTGTTCCTCCCCATTTTAAGTGTTTGGATACCCTTAAGTGTGTTGTCCTGAATGCTAAGAGTTTGAACGCAAAATTGCAAGAATTTTGGTTTTTGCTATCTTCAGAGGTGTATGACTTAGTTTAGGTCACTGAATCATGGTTGTCGGAGTCCCTGCCTGATAGTTTTTTTGTAGTGGACTGTCCATATCGGCTTACTAGCAGAGACCGTGGTGCTTTGGGTGGTGGTGTCTTTGTTGCTGTGAAAATGGTGATTCCGTATTCTGTATTCAAAATTGCAAATGACTGTGAAGCTATTTGTCTATATTTCACTTCTGAAAAAATTAGATTATTACTAGGTTACATACATCCCAGATAGTTATGATGAAGATATGGTCCAAAAAATGTGTAACTTGTTTTGCGACTGGTTTTCATGAGGATTATTCTAATATTTTTATGGGTGAGTTTAATATGACGCATATAAATTGGAACTTAAATACTGTTTCGCACAAAGGCCACCAGTTATTTTTTGACTGTATCTCGGAAATGGGGTTGGCACAACTCGCAACTGAGCCTACACGTTTGAACAATATTCTACACCTTGTATTGGTTGACTACGATAGGCTTGTGTATGGCATTAAAGTTTTGGATCACTTTGGAACTAGTGACCATAATATGGTTGCTTTTAATTTGCAGTTTTCTGGGATTAAAGTAATCCGCAAGACCCATAAATCTCGATTTAGGTTGGATTATTATGCTCTTGCGCGCATCCCTCAGGGAGTTTGATTGGCATGGAATTTTGCCTGTAACGAATGGTTATCTGTGGTTAGCTTTTTTAAACATCATTGACGAACATGTCGCTAAAAGTCGTAAGTTGGTTAGGTCAACCCACATTGTAAGAAAACCTGTCCAATTCCGAAATACCTTATTTTTAATTAAGGAGGAAAAAATTGAACTTGTGGCACTCGTATAAGCTTAATCCGTGCGATGAAAATAAACAACGGTATAATGTCTGTCAAACTGAATATACAAAAAGCGCACGCGAATTTGAGCTTAGTTTAGAGTGGCGTGTTGTAAGTGAAGGCACTATGGCTTCCCTTTTCAGATTTGTTAAAACAAAAAGGGTGGTCTTCCGTTCTATACCTCCCCTCCAAATAAATGGGGGTTTCATTAATAGTGATATAGATAAGTCAAATTTCTTAAACAATGTGTTTATGGAAAATTGTGTTGTTGACAATCAGGTTGTTCCTCCCTTGGTTGGTCCTCAAATTTAATTTAATTGTGATTCCCCAGAATTTTCAAATCTGAAAGTGTTTGAGGTACTAACTACTCTGAAACCCAGTTACAGCGTTGGACCCGATGGTTACTCTGCATTGTTTTACAAAGAAATTAAACAGGAGGTGTGTGAGCCACTTTCCAGGATCTTTGAACTCTCTATTGTAACTGGTAAGCTGCCCGAGGATTGGAAAAGGCATGTATCGGTCCAACCTTCTGACCCGCATAATTCTGGCGATGCTTCTGACCCGCATAATTACAGACCTATTGCTTTAACTTGTGTTCCATGTAAAATCATGGTACGCATTATACGTGAGAAGATGTTATCTTTTACCCAGGAGAAAGGTATTCCTCTCGACGACCAGTTTGGCTTTATGCCTAGTAGGTCAACCAGCTTATTATTTCTCTCTGTCTTGGATTATTGGACGAGTTACCTTGACGTCGGTATGCCTGCGGATGTTATTCTAGTTGACTTTGCGAAGGCGTTTGAATCAGTCGTGCATTAAAAACTTTTAGTGAAATTACAATTTCTAGGCATTACGGGCAACTTATTAAATTGGCTCCACGACTTTTTATCTAATCGTACCCAGTATGTTTCTGTCGGTGATGCATGTTTTAGTACTAAACATGTTACTAGTGGTGTTCCTCAGGGTAGTGTCCTGGGACCACTCCTTTTCATCTTGTTTTTAAACGATTTAAAAACTACAGCAGTTGATACATTGCTGAAAAAATTTACAGATGGTGAGTTGGCATATGCACCTGTTGTTGATAATGCTTCCTACAGAGGTTTGGTAAGTAGCACCTCTGAACTGTCCACTTGGTCGTCTGATTGGCAATTGCCGATTGCTCCAAAAAATGCACCACGTTTCATCTTAGAAGACAAGATTTAATGTGTGATTATGCTTCATCACCAAATAATGTCTTATTCCACTGCAGTGTGGTGAAGGATCTTGGCATGTGGTTCTCTTCGGATCTCAAGTCTACAACACACTGTTTAAACATTACCAAATCTGCAAACCAACGTGTAGCGTTAATAAGAAAGTTATTTACCTCTGGAGATGCTAATACTTTGGTTTGGGCTTTTAAAGTTTTTGTAAGACCCATTCTTGAATATGCTAGCCCTGTGTGGTCACAATACTTGGTAGAAGACATCGACCATATTGAGTCTTTTCAGCGTAGATTTACAGAGTCGTTGCGTAGCCAGTGTAAGAGCTCTTACTCTGAAAGGCTGGTATCTCTTAACCTAGATTCATTGGAGTTGCGTCGATTAAAAGCGGACCTATACTTAACGTTTTCATTGCTACATGGGTTGATTAATTTCGATTTTACGAAATTTTTTGAATTGCGTATTGATAGCCCGTACATGTGGCCACCCGTATAAACTTGCAGTCAGTACCTTTCATACCGACTTTCGTAAACATTTCTTTGCAAATTGCGTCGTGACCATATGGAATGATCTACCAAGTGAGTTGGTGATGCTGCCATCCTTAAAAGTGGGACTCCGGCAACGTGATTTGAAAAAGTATTTGTCTCGCCCCTTTTAGGTAGTATTTTTTGCTGCCTTCTGCATTCTGTGTGTGTGTGTGTGTTTTAAAATAGTACATTTTTTATTTTAATTAATTTTTGATTTTTAATATTATGATATTTATACTTATCAAATTAACGATTTGTTGTATTTGACAATGAATTTTTTTATACCATTTTATTGGGTGGGGTATTAGTAGCCATAACTGGCCCTCGCCTTTTGTTGTTGCTAGCAATAAAGTTTATTATTGTATTGTTATTATTATTAATCACAAGGTGGGGAGGAAACAAAGATCCCCCCTCCACCTCCTGTTTTGCTATTTACTAATAGAAAGAAACACGTTAAGTGTGTTGGTCATGCAGTTAAATTAAAAAAAACTAGGTCTATTATACTACCGTACACTGTGGTTTCTAAAACCTTACAGGACAGCTTGTGTTCCTGTCCTGTCTTGAATTCGATTCAGTGAAAGTAAACTTAAATTTCAAAGAGTTCGTTTTTCTTTCCTTTTAATAATAATAATAATAATATATAGAGACGATGCTCGAGGCACCCACCCACCCAATTTCCCCGGCGGCAGATGTTAAGTGGAAGAAGTACCACCATTATTGCAGTTGTTTTTTGCCGCGTGAGGGAGGAAACCGGAGTACCCGGAGGAAACCCTCGTGCAAGGGCGGGAAACAACCGGAGAAAAACCCGTTGCCATTGCCAGGATCGAACCTGGGTCTGTACGAAGCCAGAGATGTACACTGGGACCAGGACGCCTATCGAATCTGACGCGCCAGTGCTCGCAGCTACGCGTGCACCCAAGGTAGCTTGAAAAAGTACCTTCATAAAATATCAAACGGCGTTCGGTGTAGTCATGTCGCGCCATAGTGCACAGCCTGGTGCATGATGGCTACTCAGAAATTTTTTTAAATAAATTCTTAAAAAATTTCAAGATTATTTACTACTGAAAATTTGAAACTACTTTGAAACTAGCAAGAACCAGCTAGAGCGGTGCAGGTTACGCTGCGAGGGACAGCTAGTCTGTATTAGTACAAGTGCACTTTTTAATACTTCCAGAAAATTATGGTACAAAGACCAAATTTGTTCCAAGACTTTCAACCATAAAGTGTAGACGTTGTCCAAGTAATAAATTTGTATGAATGAGGTGTATATAGGCTTTGTGCACCAACGAGTCGTGTGTACTACGTTTGCATTTCTAATCATTAGGCTGTAGAATGCGTCCGAATCGTTACGATACAAAGTGATTATTGTGTGCGCAGCGTATCTTGAGTCCTGCACTTATTTTGTGCTCGACTACGTCTTCCTGGAGGGGCGGCTTTAACCGACGGCCGCCATTGTTTTTGTAACTACTTTGGATATCAACAAGGCACTCTGCGACTACACACGTACAATCGATTATTTGTGTTCATTCTGGGGCGAATTCAAGATGGGCCGCTGACACTATAAGAAACAAATTTCCAGTTCTTTGTCCCATAATTTTACGGAAATTTTAAAAAGTGTAATCTCAACATTATAATTCTTTACTAACAAATGCTAAACTCTAAACTTTTGATGTAAGTAAAAATGCACAAAAGTAACTCCAGTTTCGTTGTTCATTTAATCATTTGCCATACCTAAAAAGCGGAGATGTTAACAAAGAGTTAACTTACCTTTTTTAACAGCGTATTTTGGTGTGGTGGTAGATCAAACTCAGTTTTATTATCAGCATTCATTTTACTTTATTGTTGCTTCGGTTGCATTTATTTATTCCGAAATATCTATTTCGTGTCATAACCACTCAACACAATTCTAATACTGCAATTGTAATTGGCTAATAAACCAAAGGCTAATGTCGTTTTTGCTGATTGTGCCTACCATAAATACTTCAGAATTTATTAATATGCTGATTTTAACTATCAAAGACAACCAAGCAAGCAAGTTCGATGTTGTCGTCAGTGATTTTCTGGAGAGAACAAATCAAACGAAATCGTAAATTCGGCAGGATTGATTATGCCAACTGACGGCGTCAATAAGTACTAAATGCGATAAAGAGATCTACCCCAAAACAAAACTTGTTAGGATTCCCACCAAGATTTTCGGCCGTGTGAAGTCGTGATATCAAACGCCAAGCTCTTTCGCCAAGCTAATCTCACCGAGTAACAGTTCGAAGGTTAAATGAAATATATGAAAATTGCTTACTGCGCAATTTTTAATTATTTCATTTAACGTTTGAAGTATTAGTCGGCGGGATTAGCTTGGTGAAAGAGCTTGGCGTTTGATATCACGACTTCACACGGCCGAAAATCTTGGCGGCAGTTTTTAACAAGTTTTGTTTTGGGGTAGATATTAGATCTTTTTGGTCCAAATTGATGAAATCCAATTTTTTTCTTAGTAATTTTGACATGGAAACACTAATCTAGTTTTCTGGTGCATTTCCTTTTTTTTTTTTTTTTTTGTTGGCTTTCGTTACATTTTGAGGACAGCAGTCACCTTTTTTATATGATCAGTATTTCTTAGTATTGCAATATATCCTTACAAATGCACGGATTTATTTAATGTTCAGTTGGGCATTGTTGCATAATAACAATGTTTAAAACAATGTAAAACAATCAATATGGTCATTTTGAGCTCCGTAACCCCTGAACCACTTGACCAATTAGAAAAGGCCTTATGGAAAGGGCACATCTACAGAGCAATACCTGTAAAATGAGCTCAGAACCAGCTTTATTCACTGCGTGGAAGAATTTATCTTCGTGATACAAAAACAAGCGTTAGTAAGTAGTAAGTATTACGTAGTAAGTAACCCCAAAACAAAACTTGTATTACCAGTAGTAAGTAGTAACTAATTAGGCAAATATCAACGTTATTCATGTCATTTTTTCAACAAGAAAACGGTAAGCTGTGTCCTTAATAGTGACTTTCATGTTGTCAGGCAACCAAAGTCTCCCGATTAAACAAGTTTCAGCGTTTTCTGTCGCATAGTTATTTATCCTCACATGCCTGAAAACAGTCATACTACATTTGCTGTAAAGACACAACGTGTCTAATGATCGCCATGCTCATATATAGTATATATTTTATCTGGATATTATCGTTTTATCTTGGCGGGTGACACACTAGCGTATGTCTTGATGAATAGAGGTAAGAAAAATAAAAACTGGCCACCAAAAAGAGAATGGTTCTGTCCTTCAAAGGAGTTATACCTGCTAACAAAAACATTAGCCGAGCGTTATGTTACTTTTTTTCATTTTCATGCATCTTTCTGCACAGGTTTAACTTTTTTTTAACATTTAGGTGGAGTTTTTCCCTACAATAAATTAACAATGCCATCAATGGGTGGCTAATTGGCGCCATCTGTAAGAACGCCACCCTACATCCCCACCCCAATCTCCTACCATCCACTTGATCACTCCCCCCTAGTTTCCGACCTAAGACTTATTTTGCCGATGAAAATCCAAATTTTGGTAAAAACATATCTAATAACTAGTGCATTGCCGATGGTTGATCATTTCGCGTTACAGTTTACAGATATTTAAAATTAAGATACTTATAAACAGTACCACTAGGGTGTCCCAAAAGTCCAAGAACACCCTCACAACTTTATAAGGGTTTGAAAGAAAATAGTGAAACTCTGGCAATGTAAGTTTGATGGAAGGATCTACCTTTTCATACAACCGGCCTTACGCCTGACCCCTTCGGCGGGCCCCAGAAGCCCCAACTCAGAAATTTTCAATGGAATGGGGGTAGATGGCAGCAAAATGCTTCGTTCAATTTAGGTTGATCACACACAAAGTCTTTTGCGGTTTGAAAACCCAGAGTGTGGGCCTTATTGCCTCTCCCCCCCCCCCCCCCCCGCCGGGGGGGGGGGGGGGGTGCACTGAGGCCCACACTCTGGGTTTCAAAACGCAAAAGACGTGGGTGTAATCCACTAAATTGAACGAAGCGGTTTGCTGCCATCACCGTCCCTTTATGACGTCTTTGGCCTGACTAAGACATAGGGATGTAGAGAAAATTCCTAATGTTTGACCGGCAGCCAATTTGGTTGGGCTCATCGTATCGAAGCCATCGTTGCGGCACTTTACTCGCCTAACGAAGACCTTTCAAAGAAGGTATTCATCTACCCCCATTCCATTGAAAATTTCTGAATTGGGGCCCCTGGGGCTCCCCCAAGGGGGCAGGCGTAATGCCAGTTGTACACAAACGTAGATCCTTTCACCAAACTGACATTGCCAGAGTTTCACTATTTTCTTTCAAACCCTTAAAATGTTGTGAGGGTGTTCTTGAACTTTTGGGACAACCTGTATACAAAGAAAATGAAATAAGTTAGTTGTATTAGCAGTGAATTCAAAATTTTTTGGTGTATATATTTAAACAGCAAACTGTAGTATTACAAAAAACTGTGATTAATACTGGAAGCGGAATAAACTCCTTTCTATCAACAAATAATATCTTTTTTGGTTGTTTATTTGGAAAAATTTGCTTTATTTGTTTAAAATGTATCGTCCAAACCATCGGCAAAAATCAAATCCATTGGCCGATGCTAATTTTGAAATTCGGTCCAGCCAAATTTGAGGTCCAGAGAGATCTCAAAATATTTGGCTGGGTCGAATTTCAATATTTTTGGATTGGAGACCGGCCTCGACTAGTTGAGGCTAGATTCCTAATTTCGATTAAAAACGTTCACTTTTTGACGGTGTATCTCAGCCTGCAAAGTCGAGAGTTTATTTAACTGAGAAACCTTAGGCTGACTCGTAACTTTGGCTATCACCAGTGTTGATGTTCTGTACTTAATAGAAACTTAGACTAGACGGCAGAAGTCTACTTCACACATACAATCTAAAATTAAACAAAAAAACTTATCTTAAACATACACATGGAAGGCACTACAAATTTATCCCAAGTTGCGGAAACGCATTAAAATCCTGCTTAGGGCTCGTGGAGGTGGTGGTGGGGGGAAAGGAAGGACTTCGGCTAGTTTTCTCAGGAGAAGAAATTCGGGCTAGGCTACTTTCTAGTTTCTAAATCGCTACACAGACCAGAGGCCCACGACATCGTCAGTAAGCCAAGAAACAGTCACGACTAGTTAGGGTTAACAATACAAACACCATCGAAAACAACGAAATTTAGTTACGTAAACACACCAAATTTAGCTCAACATTCTTTCAGAAGTAACTAATTAGACCACCTTAAACCCAAGTATCTTATTCTAGTTTTCAGTAATGCTAACTAGTTTTGACGGTTTCTAAATGCGTAAGAGTAAGAAACGGGTACCGGTATATAAGTTAAGTAAATATGACTTGAACTAATACACTTAATTTTCAGTTTTTTTTATATACTCTATATGCTGTAAATTCAATAAATAAATTTCTTTTTATTTACATAACCACTTTACATTATTGCTTGGTTTTATTATCTTTTTGAACGTTCAGTGTCATTGCTTCACTACAGAAGAAACAATTATTAGTAAAATAAGCAATCTGTTGTTAGTACATTACCTTCACAACGTTTACATTTCATAGCAAGTCAGCAAATAGTCCCACATATTTCATAAAAAGAAAACGCTAGTTTCCAATTGTTCGATTATTGGGTACCAGAATGCGTTTTACAAAACTAAGCCAGGCATTTTCACCAGTTCAATTCCCTGGCATGTAAAACATTCACCCCAAATATTTTTGAACAGTCTCTCATTTTTCTTCAAAGAATAAACATAACTATATTCAGTGGCGCAATTAGGGTTTTGTTCTGAGGGGCAACACTAGCCATTTAGCCGAATGGTGTGGAGGGAGAAAGCAATAACAGCTAGGGGTGTCGGGGGGAGCACTGTGAGCTTCACCAGCACGGTCGGAAGCTGATGCATTTTTGGTATTTTCTGGCGTTTCCTGGCCTTGTAAAGTGCCATTGGAAATATTTTTATAAAACCAGTTTTGCTGACTGCAATACACACATGAAATAAATTTGCAACGTAAATCTTCCAGTTTTCATACTGGATGCTTAATTTTTATAAATAAAATACGTCTTCAGGATAGTCAAGGTTTTTTCAGCTGTGCAAAAAGTGACTTGGCCAATTTGCCGAATAAACCTTCAAAATCTAACAGAGGGGGCGAATCGCCCCTTCCCCCCCCCCCCTACTAGTTATGCCACTGACTTACGATAAAAATGGTGAAAAGTTAAAAAAGTGCGAGTGGGCCCTATCCTATAATTTACCAGAAAAGTTTCAGCTTACAGCCACGTCATTAAAACAGGAGACAGCAAAACTCAGAGGCTCAGGGAATTAAATTTCATACAATTTTTAAGAGTTCGAGATTGCATAACAGGGAAATAAATATTACAATTGTCTCTTCTTTAGTGATACTGTAAGCCTCGAGAAGGTATCTTCTCATTTACAAGCATCAACATGTACCACTGATCCAACTCTCCAATCCCTAGCATGTTCAGTCTGCAAAGTGTGCCATGTGGAAGCATATGTCTCTTTTCTTTGTCTACAGCATCCATCTTCTCTCTTGTTGTTTTATGCATGATCTCTGGCTGTAGAGATCAGTGGGTAAGTACTGCATGAATTGTGTACACAATATTCATTTCACCATTCATTCTTCGCCATTAATTTTGACTGTTTGCTGGGGCCACCAGTCTTCCAATATGTAGCCAACGCTCACACACACCGTTTGACAATTCACACTTTCTTTGCAATCCTGTCACTAGGAAGGTGCACAGTAGTTGCAGAAAGCCATCAAATTATGAGTACAGGTACGTTATATCCGTGCATTAGTGAGTAAGTGTGCATTTACAGATTTGTCACATACTGTAGTTTTTTACCTTCATTACAGCCTTCCTTCCATAAGAAATAACAAATAAATAAATAATATTTGAATGGAACACATAAGCCTAGCCGTTTTTCTCTGCTCTAAGTCAGTTTTTCATAGGATTCTGTAACTTTAGCACATCAGATAGATGCCTTCCTGCACTTTGGATTGTTCAGTTATGAATCCCATTCCACGTTTTCTTTTTCAATTACAGGTTCGCGACCAGGTAACCTTTTGTATGTTCATCAATAAGTGTACCCTCCTGATTTTCTGAAAAAAATGCTGGTTACCATAAACTACATCTTTGATCTTCTCTGTTCATGGGACCTGCTGAACAACGGAATGCCTTAGAAAAGTCTGCGAAGTTGGCCAAAGCACCATTAACTCTGAAACAGCAAATAAAACGAGTAACATTAAAAAAAATCACACTTAATATAAATGAAACTGCCTATGAGTTGTGAACCAGTCGACATCCAAAATGAATCCACCAACTTCTTTGTAATGTAAATCTAGTATTTCCATATTCGTCGAATAATGATGGATATGGAAATAAAAGATACGCTTTCCGAAAAGAAAACATGCTAGAACTGAAATGAAACCAAGGTGAATGTATGTATGGGTTGGTGGCCATATCCACATGTGATCTGGTTTTAGAGCAGTGACATTTGCCGCCATATTAGCACCAGTATGGTTTTTGGAGGGCATAACTACACTACACTACATAAAAATGGAGGGAAAACAACGGAAGAGCGGATTTCTTAGGCTTAAAATAACGTTGTATTCTCCAACAACAAAAATCGCGCGTTTTAGGTCTAAGAAATCATTCTTCACAGCATAGGCTTCAGTATGACACCCTTCTGTTTCTCTCTGCAGTGCCTCTAGCAGCTAACCCATTAAGGCTCCAACATAGAGTTATATACAATAATACTACGTCGTGTCACTGCTGTATTCTTGGATGCTCATCAAGGGCACTCCAACATCAAATTCTGCATCCTAATAAACGGGTTAAAAATTGAAAATGTTCAGTCTGCAAAGTGTGCCGTGTGAAAGCATGTCTCTTCTTTGTCTACAACATCCATCTCCTCTCTTGTGGTTTTGTGAATAATCTCTGGCTGAATTTTGTAGAGATCAGTGGGCAAGTATACTGCATGAACATATTGAAAGGAAAACTGGACCACAAACTCTGAACAGAAGAATTGTTCAGTTGACTTTTCGCTGAAAATGCACAAACAAGTATATAAAGATACAGTCAAGTTGGCTTACATCCACTTTTATTTATAGAGGTCAGTAGTAGCCCAGTAATCAGTAGGAAATTCAAAATGAGAGCTCCAGCTATGTGATCTTCGTACCTTTTTTTCAGTGACTTTTTCTTCTGATGAAGGTGGACGAAAGCCAACTTGAATGTATCCTACTTGCTACAAACTTGTTTGTGGATTTTCATAGAAAATTCAAGTATTGTGGATTTTCTTCTCTTCATTGTTTATGGTGCAGTGTGAGTTCACCTTTTAATACAGCTGTTATTCACCATAGTAAATACCAGTTACCGGTTTTTTTTCATTCAAACCACAATACAATACCTACCCCCAAAAAAATTAAATTCAGAGCAAAATCATCGGATTTACAGTAAAGTAAAAGTAGGGTAAAATTTTCACTTAAGTAAACTGGGTACGCAATCCAGCAGTCACATGCAGGCCTGCATGTCACCAAGTATACTGCAGTTTTCACTATTAGCTCTGATCACGTATATTGTATGATTCTACTCCAAATGCCATCCTTCTTTTTATGTAGACATGGTTCTACAGTGCTCTACAACTACCCAATTTGTACAGTTGAGAAGTTAGCAACATGCACAGTTAGCAAGATATACAGTTAGTAACATGTACAGTTAGCAACAGTTGAGAAGTTAGCAAGATTGACTTTACCAAGGTACATTTACTGGCATTTAAGCCATACGCCAGGATAGAAGAATGTATAGGCAGTGCCACTCTTTCGCTCACAACGGTAAACATTTTGGACCAAAGATGTACCTGCTTTCAACGATTTACCGCCAGAGAGCGCTGTCGTGAAGTAACGGGAAGCGCAAAGCATCATGGGGATCATAACTATTTAGCGTCACTAAAACAAATTGATCACGATAAGAAAACAAAATTAATTGGCTTAAAATATATCGTAATTCAGATTAGGACATTAAAATAATTTAAAGAAGGATCAGAACTGGCTGACCAAGTTTTATTTTTAAGAACCAACATTCAATTTTAAAACGGTTTGTCGTTACGAGTGGAGCTAATTATCACATACGGTTTTGTGTTCGGAGATCGTTCGAGTAGCGTCCTCATCGGCCATTCAGGCTGAAGCTTCTTCCGTGGTTTACGCTTAGTTTAACGAACTGTATACAGTTTCAATCGAACACAGAATAGGTTCATCAACTGCGGATGTTGCCCACGCACGAGTATTTCGTCTGTTTCCACAGGTATTGTCGCTATTATCATGGTTACCATGGCAAAGATGCCGCCATGTTTTATTTCAAGTTTCGCCTCCTACCCGGACCAGACAAGTGCTGCCTTCTGGTGCCGTTGGTGGAAGCAGGTATTTTTTTACCCCCCGATTTCAGAAAAGCGTCACTACCTACTTAATCTGCCCTGCCATACGCCACGGCTGTTTGCCGTTTGCGCATATCATGTGACTGGGCTAGTCCACTCAGACAGCCAAAGATCCGCTATTCTCGTTCGTCAGTGGCTAAAGGCCTCTCCAGACAGAAGACAATTTCGTGCGAAGCGATGCGTTACCACGTACGTACAAGGCCAAAATTATTGCAATCGTGTAGTTGGTGTTGCGTTTAAGGACCTATTTTGACGTCTTTGGCAGCCCATGTAGCATTAGCGTGCAGCCGCGAGCAGCCAGTCTGGTTAGGGCTTAACTCATGATGACGTCACGGCAAACAGCCGTGGCTCGTGGCGTAATCATTCATATTCTTTAATGACACATTGTGTGTGTGTTTTTTTTTTTTTACAGCAGTGAGTAAAATGTAATCTTGCTGGAGTAATGTTGGTGTCACCTACAAGTCTCAAGTTGATGGCCTTCAAGCGCAAGCTTTCAACTCGTAAATTGGTACATTCACGAACAGTAGTCTGATTGTGGCTCACCAACAACAGGAGGCCTAAATACCAGTTTTGGAAATCGTAGACAAAACAAAACAAAATTATTAAGGTCAACGTGATAAAAAAAAATGTATCTAATTACCTGTATCGGCCAGGAATGTGATTAACATCAGTTGGTATGTTTTTCTTCTGAAGACTTGGATAATTTTCGCACCACATCTTCAAAAATAAATTGATATTAAAGCAAATAGATATTCAATAATATTATTAGTAGTTCAATGTATTCAAAGTTTATGGTGTTGCCCATTCACCTGTGCGTAACTAATGAAGAAAATTTGGTTAGGAGAGAAATCCATCAATCCAGGAAGTCTTGTCTCAGAGCCATGTTTCTCTATCCATTTCTGATAGGCCTGAATGGAGAAAAAGACTGATTCCTCAAAATTCATAGAAGACAAAATTCTTATCTTACATATTTGGTGAAAAAGTAGCATGTTGTATATTTTGAATGCCTTTCACTCTTCGACTACAATTACTACTTTAGCAACATTTGACATTTATTCTTTCATTAATGACCGAGTTTTCAAATAATTAATTAAAAATTAATTACTTACCTTGTATGATGTTCGAACACCAATATTATCAGCTATGTTCGTTCTCAAGGTGCTAGCACCATTCATCTGAAATGATTAAGTATATTTGTCATCAAAATGAGAGATTTTACTACACGATTTTAACATATGAGCTTGAAATTTATGCCGTTCATGCAATAAAAATGGTGACATAACCACCCTACAGGGACGCCAGGGAGCAACTTTTGTCACTGCATTACATCCCAATACATACAAAAACCAAAGACTAAAAAATTAACTAAACCAATACTACTAAAGCACACCAAACAAGCACCAATACACTGAGTCTGCCACTGAGTATAGAAAAGGAAAAAACAGCCCACAGATTCTGATTGTTATATGTGACCGTATGCGGAGAGACACCAAGAAATTCCAACACAGAGACCGACATTGGGCAACGTCCGCTCTGCACTGAACAAAATAACACTCAATCCAGGAAGTGGCAAGTGGACTCCTCATCCGCTGCACAAAAATAGGCAGGGGAAACCGAGTCATCAATGCGACCGTTTTGAAATGCAGATTTTGAACTGCTTGAGGCCGATTTTGAGGCGCAATCTGACAATGATATCGTTAACATTAACTGCTTCCTCCCTGGTGCACGTACACGCACCAACTTTAGACTAAATAATTAAGAAGACACGCGGCAAGTTTTTTGCGTAAAAAGAAATTTCTTTGTGCATTCCTTTGCTTGTTGAAATCAAGTGCTACATAGAACCAAGAATTTATAGGGTTTGGGAGGAGAATTTGTAACTTTAGTCCCTATTGAAACACGTTAGCTTCGTCTCCATTAGTTCAGTCCGAGTTTTCAGAGGGCGCCACGTGTTCTATCTGGTAATTTTTGCACATTTTTCAGCCCAAATCTAAAGTAAACTAAATTACAACTAAGCTAGGCTAAATAATAATTAAATATAAGCCAGTTTCGTTTAGTTTAGTTTAATCTTAGGCAAAAAACTGAGTAGAAATTCCCACATAAAACACGTGGCGCCCTCTATAAACTAAGACTGAACTAATGTGAATGTATCTAAGGCGTTTCAGTGTGGGTCTCAGTCACAAATTCTCCTCCCAACCCTATAAATTCTTGATAGAACTAAACAATGGTAGACGTCGGTAGATGGTGCAGCCTGTCGTTAGGTGAATAGGCACCTTTAAGAACACCATTGTGAATCGTTTTTTCTTTGTGGTCGTGCTGGTCCATTGTCGGAGGCTCAACGCGGTTTAAATCGGATAAACACCGAAAGCCTTGTGCATGATTCTTCACCAATACTGTGGGCGCTGAGCAACCTTCTAATTGTTTACGAATGCCGGTGATTTACGGGTTTATACTATATACATAAAGTCGATCCTTGTGCTTTTTGCTTTAAAGGCACACAACTCCCTCCGGTATATTTTAACAGTTTCACTCGATACATTACCGGAAATAGTTTTATATAAACTGATTTACCTTTCATTTGCTGGTCTAAGGGTACGATGCAGATGTCAGTAGTGGCGCGTGAATGTTATTAGGCTTGTTTTAAACGGCTCGGTCCGAGCGGTATTTAACTCCCGCCACGTCGCTGGCAAGCCGCGGCCCTGGAGGAAGGATAATTAATCCTTCGCTCATGTTCGCGACTTGGTCGTACGATGTGTCACGTTGCCGCGGCCCCGAAATGAGTTTAACTAGTGTCGTAGAGCAATGCGCGCTGCGGTCGTACGAACTATATTTTAGCGTAGGTGACGCAGAGTAAAGCGGCCAGAACGGAGGGATTTATGTGCCTTTAAATATTGCTGACTGTTGCAGAGGATAAAATGATCATACTAATGTCATAATGACAAATCATAATCATAATACAAAAATAAAACTTACACAACCTTCACCCGTTTTATTGTTTCGCACGTTTGTTTGAAAATGCTGTTCACAATAGTTACTGTACTGCGATATGAAGCAATGGGTTCGGTTCACATAATCTCCTTGTGATTTATGTGACCACCAGTTTTGCAGGTTGCCGTTTTCATCGAACTGACGCCCTGAAAAACAGATTTTGCGTGATTAATGGCGTAAAGAGTTGTAGTGGGTCACCGAGCAAACCTGATTTGGTTTTCAGCTCGGTCACTGGGTCTGAGTAGGGAATTTGGACTAGATCCGGAGACCTGCAGACTTGGACTGGCCCGGTGGACTAGTGACCACAACAAAAGTGACAGGTTGAAATAAATAGCATGGTTTAATTTCAAATATCGAAAGGATTACAAAATACATTGTTTTTAAAGAAGAAGTTTTTTTTACATTTTTTTTTCTCATTTCATTATGTAACAACTTAAACAAAGCATCCTTAACTCTCCTTAATTTTACAGAACTTCGTTGTTACTGTTAGTGATGAAAATCTATCTGGACAGCCTTCGTAATTGCATAAAAAATTATGGGCCTCATTTTCTCTATCCAGATTGCCAGGTCGGCTGGGGCACCAGATCCATTAACTTCTTACCAGGTCGCCAGATTGGAAAAAAAGGTGACCCATTCCAAATGTGGTCCAAGTGACCGGCTTATTGGGTCTGACCCGAAATTCTGGGTCAGGCCTTTGCTCCGGCCGGATGACCCAGTGACTCGGCCGATACTAGACCACATGACCACAATGATACGACAAAACGATCTTTTAGAACATAATTAGCCATTTTTTTTCAACTGACACATGCAATTCATTTTACTGCCTAGTAAAATGAGAAAGAAGAAAGAAAGAAAGAGGTAATAGATAAATAAAAACAAATGTTTATCTTTGTCAGACCATAAGCATTGTGGATTTTGCGAAGATTTTTCAGCAGAACCCGAATTAATCAGAAAGTGCAACAAATCAATGTGTGTTGCTGGGCTGACACGTAGCACTCACGTGAAACTATAGGAGCATCATTACGGGATAACGTTAAAACCATTAAAACTCTAATGTTAAATCACAAACGTCTAAAAGAAAATTGTTGAAAATGCTCAGTCCATTGATTGTTACAGCCTAATTACCTTTGCACCATACTTCACGTCTTAAGCTAAAGCAATCCTTACAAAACCATCTATAGGTCGAAGTTTTAGCTTACATTTAGAGGTCAAGAGGGGCATGTACCACTTATATAGTTTGTCCCACGTTATGTTTTCAGAAAATCGACTGGATGACGACTCGTTTCCTTGCACTAAGAGTGCAAAAACATGTGAATAGCACACTTATAGATGCAGCATATTTACTGTTAGAGTTTACGAATGGGATGTTTAGGGATTTTGTGCACTCGCAGTGGAAGAAAACGTGGCGTCATACAGTCAGTTTTCTGAAAACATAATGTGGAACAAAGTATAGGGATAATGTGAAGATCAAAGAAGAGTTCTGTACTCGCCAAGCAATCCACTATTTTATTGTGTGCGCGGCGCATCTTGAGTCCTGCGAGTATTTTATGAGCGACCACGTCTTCCTGGAGGGGGCGGCTTTAATCGACGGCCGCCATTGTTTTTGTAATCATCTTGGATATCAACAAGGCACACTGCTACTAAAAACGTACAATCGATTATCTGTGTTCGTTCTGCGGAGAACTCAAGATAGGCCGCGGACACTATAGATAGGTTTTGTTCCTTCTTTAAAGTTCTTTTTCTGCTGAGTGAATAGAGGACACCAGCATTTCCCTCTTATCGTATTTTGACAAATAAAAATAAAAAATAATGAAATCGATCCAGCCCAAAAATATAATTTTTTTTAAATTTTGCTTAATTTTTATGCAACATTTACTTTTTTTGTGTCGAATTTTGCGTCCCTAGTGAGCAAATTGAACTTAGGCAGCCACTCAGAAGTGGTACGATTTCCGTTCAGCCCACAAATTCTGAATCGATAAGGCCTGTTTTTCAGTTTTCTCAAATAATTTTTACTCTTATGACTTACGGGATTTACAGAATATTTTGCAAAACTTAAATTCTGAAATTTTAGACCTTGATTTTAATCAACTACATTTACGGAAATTTCGGGGTGTGTTTTGAATCAGAAAATTGCAACAACAAAAAATTTCTTTTTTACGTTACAAATCGTTTTAAAATAGTAATTTTTGTGACATTTTATAACAGAACTTAACTCTTATTTTAACTCAGTCTTAATCACAACGTGGCAACATGTGGACAGGAAGAGAGTCCTAAGCCCACCATACAATCGAAGTACCTATTTTAAAATGGACAAGGAAACAAAGAACAGTTTTGCAATGCAATCGTAAATTGAAGCATTTGGTTTTGATTGTGTATCTTTTTTCTTCGTACCTGTTTCATCGAATCCAAGGCTGATCTCACGACCTATCAGAGAACCTACACCACCATAATTCATCGCTCTGTAAAGTAAATTTTGAAAAGTAAAAAAGTCTTTTTAATACAGAAGAAAAGCTAGCAAGCATGCCGACACAATGTGGGTAATGGAGTGCAACATTTGGAAAACGCTAACGTAAAAGTTTTATTTACACATCGTTATTTGCACATTAACAGTAATTAGCATCATCAATCATTGTCGTATACCCTACGGATGGAGAACATTTTTTCCTACTAAGATTATTTTGCAAATAAATTTTACTATATTTTTTAGACAAGGTTTATTGTATTCTTGTACTAGCAACGGGTAATCAGATGTTAGAGTATTTCAGTATAACTGGGGCCAATCGCAATGTAATGGTAACTAATTCAACATACGTACGTACGCAAGATAATTCCGTTCAAAATGTGGCGGCTTCAAAAGACCAATGGGTATCCCTGGAATAAATACAAGTTAGTGTAGTCATGTTATGCAACAATTGGTGAATAAATGGTCTACAATACAACGGCAATTAAAAAACTACCAGACTCATTGGTTCTCTAAGACAAAGACTTTGCATTATTGGTAGAAATTATATTTGATTCATTTCCTTTGTTTGTCATAGTTTTTTTTAGACATATAGTTTAGACATATAATTTGACATATAGTTTAGACATATAA
>JAHWFP010074727.1:49588-61876 GCA_023313725.1 Lithobius niger
TGACATATAGTTTAGACATATAATTTGACATATAGTTTAGACATATAGTTTATTAGACATATACCCCGACCCCGTGAGTTCATGGTTACAGTTACGGTTTACAAGCTAAATTACTAGTTGTCTTTTATTGTACTGTAAGAAATCTAGAACGTTCAAACGCTCAATGAACAATTCTGAATGTAGTACAAACAGCGGACAAGAAACTTAAAGTCGGTATTTGATTGAATTTGTTCATCAATGATATTCAGCCATTAACTGAAAGAATGATGAGCACGCTTTTAGATGACCGCTTATGTGTTAAATATTTTAGTTATCATTGAATTACTAGAGGAAGTCCGTGCTATCCACGGGGCCGGTCATGAATTAAGTTTACGGACATATTTCCCGGGACATTTTCCCGGGACATTTTCCCGGGACATTTTTCAGGCACTCCTCCCGACGACTTGTCAGATTGTTCGACCACTCATGCCTATCTCCTGTTTGCATGCAGGTAGAATGGGAAAGCGCATTTGTAATGCGGGCACGAGGAGGAGAGAAGTGTTCGGCCCGACGACTTGTCAGATTGAACCTTTATTGAGTTGATCGACCACTCATGCCTGCCTCCTGTTTCCATGCAGGTAGAGTGGGAGAGTGCATCTTCAATGCGGGAGTGAGGAGGGGAGAAATGATTCTTGTCCTTCCGGTTTCCCTTTTAGCCTTCCTTTTAGCCAGCCTCCAGGATTATTATATAGATGATTAATTTCCACGAGTATTTAATGTTTTCGTTTTTCACACACTTGAGAGCCGTGAACCTTTTGAACCACACCCCAGTTTTATTGGTTTGCGAGCTGACGTCTCAAATAGATCATAGACTGGGCAGAAAATTGGAAATGAATAAGCTAATAGGTTCAAAAGAAATCTAGGACATCCTTGACAATTCTCTTCCGCCGCAAGAACTACCTGAACTACCTGAATTACCCAGGTGGGTGTCGTTCTGATCCCACCAAAGTTACTGTGAATCGTGAATAGAGAAAGACAACAGCACACACTCAGAAATTGCTCTGCATCATACTGCGCGTTACTAAGAATAACGTCATAACCGAAAGTATAGTGTAATATGTAAATGTCATTAACTTACAAACGGAGTTAAGCAAGGGTCCATACTGTATGCGGGCTGCCAAGGGATCTGTAGGCCACCTAGAGATGGGCATAAAGACGATCGGTTAAAAAACATTACGAAACAAACTGGTTCGAAGCATTTTTGTTTATTGTTAGTATTTTGCTTTGAAAAACAAACAAGCATACGTTTACTTCGTGATATATCTGACACTATAATTGGCCCCTGAGTATACCATGCTACCAGGGACACTCTTCTGGGCCTGTCTTTTTGTTGCTTTTAAGGTTGATACCACTTTTCAGGTGTGTTTATATGACGAAATGTGCATAGTGCAGTATATTTAATTTCAGAAATGAAGCCAGTAAAATTCACATAAAAGACAAACACTGCAACCCAACTTTTTGACCCATTCTCTGGTTCATTATCAGGGTTAACACGTAACACATTTAAAACACTTTCAAAATCATATGCAGATATCCATCGCCACCTGAGGTAATAGACCAGAACATGGTTCGAAATATTGGGTTTAGTGTTCGCTTTTTGTGTACACTTTACTGGCTTCATTCTTGAAATTCAATTCAGGTGTGCTTTCCAGAGTGTGATGCATCTATTATCTTTGTTCTCTGGTTTCGTGCGTACGGCTGGTTTGTCCGTACGTACGTATGAAACAATTCCCAATGGGCAGACAGATGCTTGTGAAACTTAGTGCATGGAAACTTTAAATTTATCGAACAGATCAAAGTTTCTCATTATCGACCAAACAGCTCACGATTTAAAGCTGCCAGTTCTTAGTTTATACGAATAATAAACGAAGCGTTAATCAAATCAAAGAGATAATGCTATAGCAAGGTGCTATTAATCCCTTCAACTTTTGACATAGACTCAGAACGGTTTTTTTTATTTAATTCCATGTGAGCGTGGTAAGTGATGCGATTCTATCTCGTATCCTCTTGGTTTGTAGGCGAAGTATTTACAGCCTGCTGTGCTTTGCTGGCTTTACTCCTCATGATGCTCGTTTTTCGTCACTGGACTTAATTATTTTGTGTTATTGTGTAGGAGTACATCATGGTGTGAAAGGAGTTAGTGCATAAATTTTGGCTGTGATACAACCATAGGTTCTGCTGGCTATTAAGTACTCAAATACTCCTTTCTGTTGGCATGAGTATAAGGTACTGACGGACAAATCCAAACGCCGATTACAGTGAAAATTTGCCAACATATCTTGATGTTATACACTTTTCCACCCAGCAGAAGCACATATGGTAAGCGCAATTAGTTCTACATTCAATTTTCGGTGATTAGTCAATCTCCTTTCTCAGAATGTCAACATGTAAAGAAGGAACGACGATAATTGAAAATTCTATGTGTTGGCATCTTGTGTTTTAAAAAATGCTAACAGACGCCAACATGTACGATTTTCAATTATTGTCGTTCGTTCTTGACATGTTGAAATTCTGAGAAAGAAGATCGTCTAATCACCGAAAATTTAATGTAGAACTAATAATTGTGCTTAACAAGTTACTGTGCTCTTGCTAGGTGGAAAAACTGTATAAAGTCAAAATATAAGTTACTGTTTCAAGCTGGATCTTAGCGTAAACATGCAGATGCAAAAATTATAGATAATACCATAGATCAATAATGGCCAGTTTATAGCATTCTAATTTTTTTTATGCAATCATGGATTTTCTACTGTAAAAGGAGAATAGGTACTTTTCACTGAACAACGATTGGAAGCAGTACTGCCTGCACTTTTTTATTGTACAACAAATACAATACAGTAAAAATACAGTCATCAGCCTGTGAAATAAGTAAAAAAGGCAGTAAAGTTTACTATAATCACTGCAAAATATGGCGTATTGTAACATAAAAACGGTACGTTCCATTTTACTTTTTGCTGGCTTTTTGGCTGGTCTTTCGCTGTAAAAACACAATAACGGTACTGCCATATGAACGAAAATACCAAACTAATACCGAAATATGCAGCAAAGTTTACTGCAAATAATTAAAAGGTTTATCGTAAAATTCCTACAACACTGCCTTTCGTAGCAGGTATTTAATACTGGTACCTGACGATTTTGACAACCAAACTACTATTTTCAACACTACCAAAGCATTCTAACAAAACTGCGCAACTGCCAACATTTGATTCTCCTACAACATCTTGGGGCTAATGACCTAGCTGTCGACGCGCTATTAATCCTCAACCCCCCCCCCTACAACAGCTTGTACCAGAAGGCGGTGCTTCAAATGTTGGCCGTCCGATTAATTTGTTTTAGATAGTTTTGGTTGTGTTAAAAATGACAACTTGGCCGTCAAAAGCTTCAACTACCAAATACCAACTGTGAAAAGGCTGTGTTGTGCTATTTTTCTTATGGATTTAGGGTGAGTTGGGTGTATGATGATTTACAGTAACATTTTTCATGGCTCGAATACAACAAATATTGTGGTTGTATATTGTTTAAATAAAATTGCCTGTTGTCACAGTGTAGA
Organism: Lithobius niger; assembly: GCA_023313725.1. Classification (NCBI taxonomy): domain Eukaryota; kingdom Metazoa; phylum Arthropoda; class Chilopoda; order Lithobiomorpha; family Lithobiidae; genus Lithobius; species Lithobius niger. The sequence goes on from JAHWFP010074727.1 coordinate 53,175, forward strand.
AGTAACGTTCTTCTTGACATTCGAAATATACCTACATCAGGTTACGCACATGTCTGCAAGCTCCTGTGTTAATACTACTATGCTAAAATCGAATGCAGAAATAGTTTCATGTAATCAAGTTAACGGCCTACTTTACCTGTCTTTGTGTACAGGGTTCCTGTAGTTTTCCAAATCTTTTAGCGCAGCTTTCTTTTTCATTGTCAAGTAGGTTTGCAAGGGACTAGACGCTTTTGCTGCCTGAAATAGAATAGTTTAAAGAGCAGACGAAAACAAATCAGTGTGATTAATAAAATAATTCATAAGACATTATGAAATCCACAGAAGTTGTTCCTTTTATTGCCACTAGTAAGACGTTATTTCCTCGAAGTGCTGTCTGGGGTGGCAAATCTGATGCTCACCAAACCATCCCACCGAACACCATTTCACGTAACAGTGTTTTGTACACGTAGACTAAATTACGTTCAAAACTGAATTCCCCCCCCCCCCCCCGGTGGAATTTGTGTGTTTTTTGCAGGTTTTTACTGCCCAAGGTTCAAAGGCTGTAAGAATTCAAAATTTTATATTAAAGCCATCTTTTAAAAACTATGCTGGTTGCCTCACTGGTCGGCAGTGAACTCTACGTACACCTTTCCCTCGACCACTACATCTACGTATTCTGATATCAATTTTGTGTAGGTATTTGTTCTTCTGGGAGTAGCCTCTTGAACTCTACTGGATCCATTTCTCTTATATCCCTTCATTTCAGTATTTCCTGTTCGACTGACCTTGACGGCTGACCTTGAGTGATGTAATTCACTCCTCCATCAATGGATATCCCCGAGCCATTGTTTATGCATGTAAGTCTTCTATAACTATTTGGGAGTCGAAAAAGGGTTATTCAGATTTAGCCTCTCCTTGTATGTGTAACATTCGTCTTAAAATAACTGTACGGGCGTAATTTTCGGTTTTTCCTCTGTTTGTGTATTTATAATTAAAAATTGCAGCCTTAATTTTGTCAAATGGAACATTTGTCGGCATGACGAATTTGTGTCAGTAAATTCAGTGAATTAATATATTAGATATTTGTATGTCATGTATTTCTTACTTATTTTCCCACTTTAGTATTATTATTTGAATCATTTCTCACAAATTGTACTTACGTAGTTGTAATGCGTGTTTAATTTCATATTATCGAAAATCCAATCAGGATAACCAACAAATTTCTTTAATCCTTCTGCCTGTAAGATAAATGATGTAACATTGTTTTAAGCACTTTAAGTATGTGAATTTCTTGTATTGCAAATGTATTTAAAGGAAAGCATACAGAAATGCACGGTTTGTGAAAAATTTGATTTTAAAAGTTCATGCAGAAGGTGAATATCGAGTTTGTTTGTGACTGCAATAATTCTGAGATTACAAAATTAAAACATTTTTTTTTACAAGCTTCGATGCAATCGTCAGATAAATTTGAAGTCATTGAATAACCTTGGCGGCCTTTCCCTGGTGGAATGATATCACTACCTTCAAGGGCCGACCGTTTTTGGAAACTTGGCGGGTTTTTCTACCAGTTTTGGTTTTAGGTGGATATCACAACTTTCATAGGACTGTGAACGTACATAAGGTTACACCGTCTGTTTAAGATGCTTCAATCCCATTTTTACACACACTGACTAACAATCGCTGATTTCGTTCGCTTCGCTCACTCAATCAGCGCATCCCCTTCAGTTGTTTTGTTTATCCCTGCAACTTCCCCTTAGTTTTTCAAGATACTCTTGTACATTCTTACCTTTTTCACGTATATTTCAGCAAACTTATTTATGCCACAAAATTTTGTTTTCAGCTTTGATTATGATTTAACCTTCCCTCCTCGGGAAAAGCTATTTAAGAAAAAAAAAAAACCCAAAAAAACCTGCGAAATGTAAATGACTTGAAAATAGCCTCGCACATCCTCAACAAAACGGGCCACGGACCAAGTGTTTGCACAACTCCCCTCTTCCTTCTCCTAGTCCAGAAAACCTTCCAGGCTTAATGGCACGCTATAGACGCGCTACGGAACATCTGTAATGCCTGCGCCTATTAATTCCTAAATCCACTATTGGTGCTTGCTACATGGCATGAATCAATTTAAATCTAATATTTAATTCCCATTGCAACCTATTAAAGATGATTGGGAGTTGTAAGTATACAGCCTTGTTGCTAGATATAATCCGAGGTTCATCAAGAACTAGACCAGGTATACTGCCACAGTTTCTCCCAGAACTACTCATAAGGTAAACGTGAGAAATTACTGACTGCACAGGTCCCTCAGTAACGAGGGATAGATTTGGATTATTCTGGTTAAGGATGCGTTCATAAATTACGTAACGCCTGGAAGGGGAGGGAGGGGGGTAGAGCAAACATGCTACGAGGGGGGGGGGGGGGTGGAGAGTAAGATTTAATGTCTCATATTAGTAATTTTGTATTGTGTAAATGATGTTTAATTTTCAATGGTGTTTTTTTTTTCCAAAATTAAACTGAGGTGGATAGGATTAGTGTGAAAATAATGAATGAATAAACCTTTGGTCAAAGAGGGACTTAAAGCACGACATGTACTAATTAAAGGTCATGCTTTTAGCCGGCAGCTAGAATCTCGATTTTTTTTTTTACTAAAATGACGTGAATACATAGAACGTTATTTTAATAAAGGGCGAGAGTCTAGCTATCGGTTGAAATCTGACATGTAGGAAATCAAATAAAAGAAAAAACGGATATTGTTTCGCAACTAGGAAAAAAAATTAAATACGGTTCAGTTGAATGCAAACAATGTTACAAAATAACAAAAATAGTTTTTCTATACTGTGTACTACCTCATTAAAAAAAAATAAAGAATTTCATACTTGCAATGCTTTCTCAGGACACATCTGAACACGTTAAGCTCGGTACCAGTTTTCAATTTATTCTCCTTACCTTACGTGTTGCTTTTTCTTTTGTCTCAGATTCCAACCAGCTATTGTCTGAGAAAGTATCTTTGTAAGCTTCTTGTATTTTATTAGTAATATCTTCAGCCTGTATACAAATAGACACACTGCTTTATATATTTGGTAGAAGAAGCATACTGGTTTTTTAGCCAATTATTACTTTACAGCATTGTTGTTTAAATTTCTGAAAGTGTGACATGATACATAACTCGTCGTTGTCAAGTCAAAGTATTGTAACTAAAAAAAATTATTGCTTTATAGTTACCAACATTACTCGTTACCCGTTAAATGGTGGAGAGCTCAGATAACTAATAAACGCTGGATACTCAAAAGCAATAATTATTTTTAGTTATAATGCTTTGACTTTTCAATAACAATATCTTAAACCAACTTTCTCGAATACTTGTAAGTATGATGCAAGACAAAAAGATGTTCAGACAGAATGACAGACTGACAGGGAGTTAAAAAGTCGAGTAATAAGCCTACCGTTAGCGTTTGCGTATTAATCTCCTTCAAAGTGTAAAACGAAGCCACCGATAAGTTACTTTGGGTCAGGGGTCAGTATGTATCCGCCCCCCCCCCCCCCCCCAACATAGTTAGGGTTGATATTTTTATATTTTTATATTTTTGTTGGTGTTGGCCACGACCCCATTGGGTTCCAAGATCCGAGGTACAACACCCACTTGCCCCAGTCGCTCGATGGCCCTGTTCTAATAGAACATGTAGAGAAAACTTGGGACATAAACGTAATCGTATTTTGTCCTCAGACAACTTAAGACTTTATAGTAAGCTCTATAAATATATACATGTCTGCAGAACTGGGAGTATCCACGTTGTAACTCTCGCCTCGCATTCCACCACTTGTCATAAGATCGTCTGGGAGTGAAGCTGAAGAGTTACCTTTCAGGCACTAAGACAGTTGATTTTTAACATTGCCTTAATCCTATTTATCCTATTGTTTGCAGTGTTAACAGGCATCAACTATTTTGCACGTGCAAAAACAGGCGTGTTGGTGGCAGGTAATTTAAGCAATTTCTACGTCAGTTGGCCTTGGCTTGAAAGAATGAGAAAGAATGCACAGTCCTCGCTTTAAAGCGATTTAAACACTACTGCTTGGGGAATTGATACATGTTTGAACTATTCACACCACAAGAGATATTTTTCACTTATATTTATACGGTGAAAACAACGCAACGTAGTTCTTCATGTATGTTTTTCACGTATGTTTTCCTCAAAAGTAAACTTGGACACCAGTTCGAAAATTGGTCGCATGGAATCTGGACTCAGTACGATAGGTGGATCATGGGGTAGAATTGTGTCGGAGACTCTTTCTTCATGTCGCTCCAGCTAAGACATATCACGAATTTAAAGTAGCTGTCCTCAGACCACTTACGACATTAAAGTAACCGTCTTCAGATACATAATTTAAGACTTAAAGACAGTAACGCTTGTCAGTAAGACAACTTACGACTAAGGATGGGCGATTTTACGGTATTTCGGAATTGTGCAGTGTTTAAGTCTACTGATAGGGCAGCGTCAAGTGACGTCATATTGCATACGAGATAGCATCTGGAGGACATAACTACAAGGGGCACTAGATTAAAATGTAAGGGAAAACAACGGCATTTCTAGTCAAGACAGTGCTTTGAGGGCAGATTTCTTAGGCTTAAAAAAACGTTGTTTTCTCCAACAACAAAAATCGTGCGTTATAGGCTTAAGAAATCCAGTCTAATAGCATTGGCTTCAGTAAGACGACCTTCTTTTTTCCATCCAGTGTCCTTGCAGCTAACGCTGTTACTGGCTCCACCATAGAGTTATGTACAATAATACTACGTTACGTCACTGCCCTATATTGGTATAGTCTGGTTTATTTAAGAAAAACTTATATCGTCTGAATGACAATATCGCAAGTATCACTCCAACGAAACTTAACTAGATTAGAAGTAAAAGATTTCAAAGTATATCCTGGTATTTTTATTATTATTTTTTAATTGTGCCAAAAAAAACATTTCACAATTTTTTTCATTGTTGAAGAGAGTAGAATTGTCACTCAACAGCACAAAATGAATGCCTTTGCAGTACTTGAGCTTACAGGCTCCATAGCCGATTGCAATCAACAGCGATAGTACTTCTTCCTCGGTGCTATTCCCTCTCTTCCTAAACCCATTCAATCGGCCCAATAGTATGGTGCAGTAAGTGGCAAAGACCCTAAAATTGTTAGTAACTGATATTACGAATATGAAATCGCGATATATTTCTCCCTGATATGATCATAACTATCTATATTGTCCATCCTTACTTATGACTATGGAGTAACCATCCTCAAATGATTTTTAACTACTTTTCATAGACAACTTACCTCTTCAACTGTTTTATTTACGTTGAAATTAAGATTGTCTACAAAGAAGCGGATCAATGCTAGTGGCATGAGCTCCTCAGTCATTGTGACACATTTACTCCATCTAGAAATGAAAAGAAAGCTTTGACGACACATAAGATTATTGTATTGGCTGAATTTGTCGATGAGTGGGTAGAGGTAAGACAGTGAGACCTTTTGTACGTTCAGTCATAAGTTACATGTGTTTATTAATTGTAAGGGAAAAAAACGTAGAATGTCGACGATAAGTCCCAATGCGGTCAAAATCTTTGCAAATTGTGGAAAATGTAAGGAGAAGGAGTAGAGATAAACAAAACAACTAAAGGGAGATCCGCTGATTGAGTGAGCAAAGCAAACGAAAATCAACCGTTAGTTAGCCAGTATGTGTGAAAATGGGATTGAAGAACTTATGTGTGTGAAACATGGACAGACAATAAACCAGACTGTGTCAATTTGGCTGAAGTAACGGCTAATTGTAAAATGTGAACATTACCAATTTGAAATTTTTCAGACATAAAACTACTCCAGAAAAAAAAAGGTCGAAATAAAGATAAGACGGTCTTACCTTTTGTACGTTCAGTCCTATGAAAGTTGTGATATACAACCAAAACTGTTACAAAAGACCCTGCCAAGTTTCCAAAAAATGTTGGCTTTGAAGGTAGTGATATCATTCAACCACGAAAAGGACGTCAAGGTTGATCCTATTAGCCAACCTAATTGTACCGAATAATACTTTGGACGTTAAATGAAAACTTGAAGATTGCTGCAACGAGTAATAATCCTCTTTCCATGGTTGAATGATATCACTAACTTCGGAAACTTGGCGACTTCTCTTATACCAGTTTTAGTTTTGGGTGGATAATTATTCTTATTAACGCCCTATCTTTTTCGTTTTGAGAAACAAAATTCAGATTGTTTTTTATGTCGTAAAAGTTTGCATTAAAATTGTTTATTTCCAAATTTGAGTATAACTCACCACAATGAAGTTTCACACATAGTGCCCCTCCCTCTACCTTTCAGTTTGTAAGAAACGGCAATAAACTTGAGACATGAAATTATTCGTATTTCAGAAAACTTCTGCCTGAACTTTACGATTCAAATATCAACATACCTCTCCACTTCAGTATCTGTGGTAAGTTCAGTCGTAAAGAGCGCCGGAAGAGAAGACAAAACACCTTCATAGATAACGTAATTAGTCAACGTTCTGGAAAATAAAAATTATAAATATTTAATATTCTTTGTTTGTGAATGTTTTTTCGCCAATAGTGAATATTGAAGCCTTACTGGGCACATGTTTCCCACAGAGCCGAGCCCAACTAAGCATTCAAAAAATGCATGGCGCACCGAGCAGAACCAAGCCAATCAATGCTCACCTAATTTCAACCAATAACCTAACTACATCCGAATTCTACTTAACTCCATGAAAAAAAAATGCCCCCGTCCAAATATTTAGGGGAGAGAAAGTTTTGGTAATGATGCTGGGAGGGACGGTCAGCCCAGAGGAGAGCTTAAGGGTGCGTTTATGCAACGAGACCTTCTCGCTGGTCGAAAGCTATTTGCTAGGCAACAGTTATTTATTTAAGATCAGTTTCCCCTTTCTACTAAATAAAAGCGGTTATAAATAAACTAAATGTGACAAAGTGCTACAGTAATTTTTAACACTGCTACAACACTGTTGTCGTCATTTCACGCTATTTCGGAAATTTACTATTCTGTCTCAAAGAACAGCTTCTAGCAGTGATCAAACGACAGTAAAATAAATAGCTACTCGCAGCGAGATTTTAAAATCCAACATGGCGTCCATTTCATGGTTATCGAATAGAAGATAAACCATCAAATGACGGCATTCAGAAATCAGTCTGTCGTCTTGTACTGCAGTAAAAATTGTTTTCTTGTTGTCATAAATCGTAGCTGTCATACCGCAAGCATCGTGCTTCGTGTCGTGAGGCACACGGAGTCAGCGCCATGGTACTATGTGTAGACAACTCGAAAGCCCCACGCTTTGGTGAAGGCGAGAAGCTGCCAGCAGATTTAGTATTAAGGAAGTAAAAGCTAGTGAGCGAGAAAATTGTCGTTGCGTAAACCCGCCCTTAGGGCACGTTTACGCGACCACTCGCTTTTGCATTCTCGCAGCTAGAAGCTAGAAATCACCTCAAATTCCAACATGGCGGCGGTTTTATGTCTGCCGCCTCGCAACGAAAACAGCAAATAACGTGAGTTCAGAAGTGTTTGGGAAAACTGTTTCGTCATGAGGAATTCTTTATATTATTGGCACGGATTATAAGACTGCAAGTGTTTACTTAAACAATGTCGTATTTAGCTAATCCATTTAGCGTTGTTACCATGGCAATGTCACCATTGCCATCGCGATTGAGTTCTAGCTGCGAGAATGCAAAGGCGAGTCGCTGCGTAAACGTGCCCTTAGACTTGGGGCCAGAAACACAAGCATGCTGGGCTTGGTTAAGTGGCTATAGTTGCTCGTTATACTGAGCATTACCGATCATGCTTTGCTCGGTGAAAATCGGCAATGTAGCTTTAGTGAATAAAATAAAATTATTTGGAGGTATTTCTCCATGTTAACCCAAGAACAAGTAAATCTCAGGAAATATTCCTGGCTTTGGATTCGCCATTCAACCCCCATTGCCAGTCTTATTCAAACGATCAGGAAGACTATGTAATCCGTTCTCTGCCCACATCAGTTAATGCAGTATTCATGGAAAAGGACTAGGGAATGCTTGTCACTGTATTTTGGAGCATTTTAAGTGTAACACTAGCAAGAATAATACGTGCAATAAAAACTTGCATAATTTAAACTAACACTCTAAAAATGAACAATATTTCGTGCAATACTTTGCTTCGACTTCACCATGAATATTGAGTCCAAGCATGGAAGTCATACTTACAAAAATCAGGTGGTACCTTTTTGAGCGAAATTTGTATAACTGAAACGCAGTGTTCATTCATCTGTGCGCATGTCTGAAATGTGATCGCTGAGAAACATGGTTGGCTAGTCGTGCACGTTTCAAACGTCATTTTACAATATACAATCTATTGCCTATTGTAAATTGGATTTATTATTTTAATCTAAATTCATTTCTTCATGAGCAAAGTCAGGACTACCTCCCTAGTTTTTGTTAGTTCACGAAATGCTGCATTTCCCTCTCTGCCCTTTCACAACCGAAAACTTTCACAGGCTAAAACTTCTCTAGCTGCCATTCCTTGGTACTTGATCTGACAGCAAGAATCTTCATGGCTTTGAGGGCCATTATTCCTATTCTTTCGTCACATCTCTTCACTCGAAGGAACAACCTCAAAACTTCAACATAAATCCTTCAAAACAAGCTTGAGGGAAGTGAGTCTTTTTCAGAAAGAGTTATTTCCATATGGAA
>JAHWFP010074727.1:61886-75640 GCA_023313725.1 Lithobius niger
GAAGTGAGTTTTTTTTAAGAAACAGTTATTTCCATATGGAATGCCTTTCCATCTACAGTCATCAACACATCCATTGACAGCAGCGATATGTTGTTGGTAAGCAGAATTCTTCACGGCTTTTAGGGCCATTATTTCTTCCTATTCTTTCTTCACAACTCCTCATCTAAGAAACAACTTCAGCATAAATCCTTCAAAACAAACTTGACGGAATTGAGTTTTTTCAGAAAGATTTATTGTCATATGGAATGCCTTGCCATCTCCAGTCATCCACAAACCCATTGTCAACATTTAAAAAATCTCATTTTGATGAATTATTGTCTTAAATCTTCTTTAGAACGTTACAGGCATAATGCATTGCTTTTGGCACCATCCCTTATCTTAATTTAAGTTAAAATCACAATTTTCTTACCTTTGACTTGTATGACGATAAAGCGCAGGAAATTTCTTGAGAAATTCCACATCTAACAACATTATGATGTCTGTGTCTTCACTGATCCGAGTTATGTCACTAAACAATTTCTGCAGCAACAGAATCCAATTAAATTTCTGAAACGAACAAAAAAAATTAACCAAAAATTAATAACAAAAAAAACAAAGATAGGATAGCTATCATTAATCCAAAATAATCAATAATATTTTGTGTTAAGTTACTCTTCCACAAAGCGAGCTATTGATTTTTAACAGAGGGCGGTCTGTAAAGTTCAATTTTTTTCTCAAAAGAGAATAAAGGCTGTTACGAATTGGAATTGAAGAGAATGATGAACACTTTCAATATCACATTCTTATAACCTACCGTCTAAGCTACCTGAAATTGCCAGCATTACAGCTCAAAAGAAATTGAACCAGCAACGCAAAAACTTCTCAGATATATAAACCAATCGATATATGGACTTACATGCAGGGATGGGCACAATTCCGTTTAAATGGTTTTGAGTCAATTACCTAGACATGAAGTGTACAGCAAGTCAAGTCAAATCCATTTTTACCTAAATAGCATTGATAAGCAATTTCATTCCAGATCAATTCTAATTCAAATTCATAGCTCAAGAGTCAATTCCTACCAAGTCACTGCCATGTTTCAATGCAATTCAAATCACTGCCACATTCTGTATTTACTATTTCAAATAATTTCCAATCAATTACTGTACTTTTCTTATTCTGACAATCAATTCCATTTCACTGACTTGCTGTTGGTCCAGTCTTTGTTCCCATTAATTTCCGGTTGATGATGAAATATTTCGACGAATTCCATTCAATTTCACCTAATTCAGCCTAAGTCCAGCATAATTTCAGGTAAATTTTGACAAAATTCAGGGTGTTGCCGAAAATTTAGACGATTTTGGTGAATTTTGGGGCTGAAATAGGGTAAATACTGAATTGATTTGGATTTTTAGAATTGGCCTGAATTTCAGGTTGAATCAAATCACATCAAAGCAAGGAAATTTAAGTCAAATAAAAGTCAATTTAAATCTAGTCAATAGCCAATCCAATGGTTGACTTCGCAAGTCAAGTCAACCTGAGTGCTACATTGGCTGAATTGGTGGCCATCATGTCAATTCCTACCAAATCAGTTTATAATTTCGCGAAATACCAAACTTAAGTCCAGATTAAGTCAAGTGGAATTCAAGATTAATAACGTCAATTCCATGAATTCATAACCTGGAATTATCCAACGTAGAATCAATTCACCAAGTCCACAAAAGTGAAATTGAGTCAGTTAATTCCAAGTCCGGAATTGACTTGCACCCATCACTGCTTACATGTGATCACATGAAAGTCAGAGCCTTTTAAAATTCGTCTTACGATGGATGCGTCATTTGTAGTAGAAAATGTCGCCTAGCTGGGCTTTGTTCCTCTCATACACTGAGCCACAACCTGAATAGTATCCAACGCACTTCGTTCCTAATGACAGTCTTTAGGAATGCTTAGAATTTAACGTTACATGTGCCCCTTAGTGTCAGAATACTTACTGTTTCCAGTGTGTTAGTGCTTCGATGGAGTTCCCAAATTGAGAAGGCTTTGTACATTTTTGTGTAATTCGTCCGCTGATCTGCAGTACTAGCAATCTAACGGGGAAAAAAATAGCACCATTATTACTGACACGTTTGTTTCTTGAGTTCGCTCAGCAAGCAGTGCAACTCAACAATACAGCTATCTACCTGGTGAAACAAAAGAAGAGGATAAGACGCAGCATCAAGTGACGTCATATTGGCTACGAGACACCATTTAGAGGTAATAGCTACAAGGTGCACTAGATTAAAATGTAACGGAAAACAACTGCACTTCTAGTCAAGACAGTGCTTTGAGAGCGGATTTCTTAGGCTTAAAAGAACGTTGTTTTCTCCAACAACAAAAATCGCGCGTTATAGGCTTGAGAAATCCAGTCTAATAGCATTGCTTTCAGTAAGACGACCTTCTTTTCACCCTACAGTGCTCCTTGCAGCTAACCCTGTTACTGGCTCCACCACAGAGCTATACACAATAATACTACGTTGTGTCACTGCCCAATACTTTCACCATGATGAGGCACACACTTCTATCACACACTATACAACAGCGATTTCTATTATATAGAGGAAGTAACCATCATAATTGCAGGATTAAAATATGTTAACTTTTAGGCCTAATTTTCAGTTTTTAGGCCTAATTTTTAAGTGACATTTTAATTGAGTAAGTAGCAGCTAACGGCGAAATGGGTTCGAGAGTAAATGTTCATTCATGCAACATGTTGTCGACACTTCATGTCGCCGTGGCAACTAGGAATTTTAAACTATTAAACGCATACATGTTAAATGCGACATGCAGCGTATTAAATGAAACGATGAAATGTTATTATTCATTGAGTTACGTCAAAAAAGCCTATTAGCTATAAGAAAGCAACAATGTTTTAATTTGCTATGTGTTCCAAAGGACACTTGATTACTGTTGAAATCGTCGTTGCTGTAGTTTCGAAGCTTTCGCTCTACAGAAGACTGAAATAGTGACCGTTGCTTAGCGTCGAATTCTAAGCTTTGTTGAAGAAAGGCTATAACCCTTTTCTTCAACAAAGCTTGGAATTCGACGGTAAGCAACGGCCACCATTTTAGTCTTCTGTACGGCGAAAGCTTGGAAACTACAGCAACGACGATTTCAACAGTAATCAAGTGACTTTTAGAACACACAGTAAATTATCTATGAAGATGCGTCGAGTATTGCTATGTAGTCCACTGGAATAAGCAATCATACTGTGAATCGAATTTTATAGTATGCAACATATGCACCATCTTTTACGATCTTCTGACAAAAACAGCCACGGTTTGCTCCAACAAAGATGTTAAAGCACGATCGCCTCACCTATACGCGGCGCTCCACACCACAAACGGCGAAAGTAGTCGATGATAAAATGTACCAGGAATCAAGGCAAAATGCAAGGAGTGTAACGCATTTTTGTGTTAGGCCATCATAAAACGCTATCAAATTTGGTGTGCACGTAAGCCTGTATGGGTTCTGATGCGACTGAAATTTTCAATTTTTTCTGAACAAAGATAACAAGAAGATCTGAAATACATCATTGCGTTGATACGCAACTACAGCCACCAACAACAGTGGCTGAGTGACGTAAATTTAGGATCACGCATTTTCAACCACAGTTATTTTAAATTTAAAATATAAAACATGGTTTAAAAAAAAACAATGTAGAGTTTACATAATTATTGTGTTTAAGCTAACGTGTTGATATCACAATTACCAAAAACGAGTGGCGAACACAAGCATAATCGTCTGATCAAGCCCTATTCACTCCCTCCGAAATCTGTGCAACTTTCCATCGAAAGCTCGCGCGATCAAAATGTGCTGCGCCAAATGTAGGACGCGATACGTCGGCCCCCACTACTTCCGGATAACCCCAAGACTGAAACTGAAACTGAAAGTAAAGCCAAGCGTATGCTGGTAATGTACAGGAGACAGACGGTGGTCGCCTGGCTCTAACGTCACTTCCGCTAGTAACGCAAACGCCCGCAGTTGGTGGTCTCGTGGCAAAATTGAGAAACTACAGTGTTTCTAACGGAGTTTTGCACGCGTTGCTAGAGCGGTAATTGTAGCAAGTGAGTTATCCCGTAACGAAGTGGAGTTATTAATCCAAGATCTAATTACCTGATGCAACCTGAACGTCACCTACCTGAACTGCAAAACTCACTCACGGTAATAATATTCTGTATGACCTCTGCTTCTAATTCTCAAATATCAGTTTCTGAGGGTCGATAATAAATAAAATGACTTTTTTTTATTTGCTTACCTCACGTAGCGCTTTTTTTAGTTGAAACATGTCATTGATGTCAGCATTGATGCTCTCTTCATCACTATTTCCTAATAATTTGGCCATCTTTGTTATCGCTTTTCTATATTTTTCCTTGTCATCGTTATCTTCGGTGGTTAGGACAGCTGGGACTTGTGCCTGTCTTCTCCTTCTGGGTGCAGTTTCTCGAAGCGCATTAGTCACGGAGTCTGGCTGGTCAAGCTGGAATGAATAGGCTTAAATTTTACTGTTTATGTAAATAAATGATTTACTTACAAATTAGTACGAAGTCCTGCCCAATTTTATTGAGTATCAAACTTAAATCCACAAAGAAAGCGCGTGCCATTTCATGTGCACGTCTGTTTCAAATCGCGGTCATCGTGGCTCAGGGATGACCCGGTTGCTAGAGGCTTGCACATCTGGTCGAACCCCTGGAAAGGGGACCTTGCCCAATCCTCGCCAGGACTGCCAGCAAGGGTAGCGTGAGAGGCTACCATGCTCCTTCAACGGCTATGGGAACTATTCTGGCCAATTCTGGACAAACTTTCTAATCCCCAGGAAGGCATCTCCCTTTACCAGATATTTCTTCTTCTCTAAAAGTCTGGTAAAGTTCAAAATTGAGCCGGGTCAGCCACACGAGCATTAAATTGCTTCGGCTGACTTAAGGCTCAAAAGAAATTAATAAAAAAAATATAAAAAAAAAAACAACAATAAATGAATTGGATGACAGGTTCAAAAGCTATCACACTGAAGTGGATGAGAATAGACAGACAGACAGACTACAGATCAGGAAGAGTAGTGCCTTCTCAGTTTAGACCACGCATCACTAAAACAGTTAAAACTAGTCCAAACTAATCCATATTAAGGGTACACATTTTCAATTACCGACTCTACACAATCAATTCTGGATGCTTTTTAACCTTACTGAACTCTTGCAGAACTTCCGGATTAGTTGGTAGTTTATTTAAACACTCGTGGGGCATAACATTTTTTACACTCTCGGGGCATACCATTTTTTCCATCTCCATATTGGAGATGGTAGCTTAGCAGACGAATTTAATTTTTCCATTCATATTTCATCATTCATCTACCAGTGATCATTTTTCTAATTTTAGTGGAAAGTTCAAGCAGTTTCTGCCTAAAATCATGAAATGTATTCTATAATTGATGAATTTTTAACATTTTTACAGCGTAATGTATTTCATCCAGTAAAGCAAATGATTATAAAATCTTAGGGACAAAAATGACCACGACCCATTTTCAAACTTTCAATGGGTGAGAAGTTCAGTTTGCTCGACTGAAGCCCATATGTCGGATGTGAGTGCCCAATGGGTTACTTTTGTTAAGCAGAAGTTAATATGGCAAGTTATTATTATTTGGTTAACAAACAACTTCATGATTGTTGCTCGTACTTACCGTGATTGTAGTTATACTGGAATTGCGCAAATCTGGCATTAGGTCAACACCAAGTAATTCTGTATCAAAGCCTCTTCTCATTACGTCAGCCAGGAAACTTATGAAATCATCGTCCTTTTTGTCTTGCCATTCAGCTTTCTTCATTGCTAGGGGCCAACCACCCAACTCCTTTAACAGATCCTTTGTATCTTCCAGCGTGACTTTTTCTGCATTTCCAACTAAGTTAAAAAAAATAGACAAACTGAACAAGAAGAAGAAAAAGGCTGTAGAATGTAGCACAACCGAGGTATTACTAATACGCTAAACTTTAAAAACTGTGATTATTAAGGTGGTTGTTTGCAGATCATTCCACCCCTAGAATTAAAAAAGCTGAAATAAAACCGGCACTGATTAAAAAAATGATACATTTCCCCAACCATGATTTATTTATGATTTATTTATTATTTTAAATTAAAATACAGTTGATACGAAGCTTGAATTAGCTTGTGTGTGTCATTAATATAACATAATTACAAAAGATTCTTTACAGTTAGAGCTAAAAGAAGACAACAGAATAAAGCAAAATAACCTAATTCAAGCACATCATTTTCACAAATCCATTTAAATAGTAAAAATAACAAATACAAATGCTTTAATAGAATCGAAATATTTTCAGAAAGCAACCACTCTTTCATTTCCTTTTAAACCGTACTAGTCAGTTTAGGAAATTGTTTTGGGCAAATTGTTAAAGATTTTATGGATGTAATATTTGTTTCCCTTTTTTTCCAAATTCATTTGTCCAGACTGGTACAATGGCATCCAGGGTAGTCATGAAAACTAGTTAATCCGTGGTAATCCTCACATCTACTTGCCTGATATCTAACTACAGCACTGCACTCGATCAGTGTGCATGACTTCGGTATGCGTGAATGGTGTAAAAAGTCCAACTCTGGGTTCCTTTTGACTCTGCGAAGATTGTGCCTAGTTACACGGTGTCAATCTCACGTGCCATTCGCCGGCTGTCATTGTAATGCTTGTATGTAAAGTGGTACCACCTTTACCTATGCAATTCCAGTCCATTCATAATTTCGTCTGTTGCATTACTTCCATGCGTGCATCGAACTTACCTGGATGGCGACATTGTTTGTAAATTTCAATGGCCTTCCCAACTGCTTCT
The DNA here is from genome assembly GCA_023313725.1 of Lithobius niger. NCBI lineage: Eukaryota > Metazoa > Arthropoda > Chilopoda > Lithobiomorpha > Lithobiidae > Lithobius > Lithobius niger. The sequence continues at coordinate 68,732 of JAHWFP010074727.1, forward strand.
GTAACATTGTGAGAATCGGTGCTCTCTAAAAAATCTGAAAAGAAATGCACGTTCAATTAGTCGAGTGTAGGGGTAACTCGGTTATGAATTTCATAGGAAAACTGCAGTCAGACATGGCGAAGTTGATAAAGCAAAGATAAAAGCCTACTGTATAAATATTAAATTTATAACTTGCACTTCAGTAGCTGCTTAGAGCATATTTCCACAGCACAGCAAGGGACACCAAAGCAATAATCGGTTTTAAATAAATACGGATTGCCTTTTGGACAATGCAGACTGCCTGAGCGAAGAATTGAACGCCACGTGTGGTGAAACCTCAGTGGGCCTTGTCGATGTATTTATTATGAGGAGGGTTTCCGGGATGACTTCCGGTAAGGAGGAAGGTGGTTTTGTAACCTGTAATGAGCTCGTTGTTCAATAAACGGTAAGAAGATGCAATCCGGTGTGATATTATTTCGTAGAGAGGGAACACTCTCTACACACGACCTTTAAAACCAAAGGCCCCTACGCCACACTGATACGGCCTTACTCATACATGTCATACTGATGTGACCGTGTCATTCTGGCTTAGCGGTAGGACCTCGGCATTTGGTTTCAAAGGTCGTCGGTTGAATTCCCCACTCAGGCAGTCTGATAATTATTTAAGTCCAAATGGCAACGTAAATAGGTTTTCATCCATTTTAATTTAACACTTCTCGAGCCCAGTTAGCTTTCCATCCTAATAATCAGTTCAATATCCACTTTTTTTGTGTTATATCGTTCCTCTTCCATTCATCAATACCAAGCATCAATAGCATCAATACTGAACCTCATCAGACATTTTTCATGTCGAATACTGAGCGAAACTGTCTGCAACAGTCACGAGTTTTTATGACATGGATTGGCGGCGGTTTGGGGAGGTATTGAATTTCCCCAATACAGCTTAGCTTAAAGCCACTGAATAACACAACGCTCACCAAGTAACGACTTACTACAATAAGAGTTGAATATTCCTGCGTGATTTAGTATATTTGAACTATATTTAACTTCAGGAGCACACGACGTTGCTAGGTTTTTTTAAGTGATATTGCATGAGTATCGAGTTATCTTATAATGATGGGTTAAGGAACTTTTTGGGCTGCTCATCCTTAGGTGTCACACACTGTTCTGTTTACATTTTAGATGAAATTCAACCCCGAGTTACAAGAATTAATTTCTGATGCTTTTTTTTTTAACGATAAAAGTGCCGGACCCAAGGCCGTTACACGGGGTGCCCGGGTCCCCCTCACAAAACTTGTGGTGCGAATTGGGCCTTACTTTCTTCGCGTTCAGACCATTAGGACTGCTTCGCAATACCACGTGACTTAGGGTTAAAACTCACAATTTTATTAGCCTACAAGCTTCTGTTTTATGAACATGACTGAATAAATATTGTTCGCAAGAACTATATAAGGGGTACCAAACAATGATATCCCCCCCCCCTATCCCCAGAGTAAACTAAGCATGAAAGGGAAACAATGAAAGTACCAATAGGTAACACATTTTTTTGTGGGTTTAAACTCACAAGCTCAATATTCAGTATTCACTCAATTGACGTCACGAACAGATTGAAGAGGAGCAGGGTAGGAAGACAAAATTGACTCAAAAAGCTCTGTGTTAACTCCATTTCCCGAAGCACAGCATCAATGTGCTCCTCCATCCTGGTACGACTAAATCGAGTTTCTAGAGGTTCAGATGGCATCCTTTTGTCAACATTGTCCTTCAAGATGAATCCAAAGTTTTCACAGATATTCAGATCGGGTGAATTAAGGTCACTCTTCATTTCAAAGGAAACACGGAACCTTTTTTTTTGAGTCACTTTTGTTTGGCACCCTGAACACGCTAGCAGATGTAAAGGCCTACCTCTTAATTGCTGAATGTTTGCCTCTTCTTGTGAATACAGAACTTCAGTCCCAATTGGCATTTTTCTGATGTATCCTCCACAAGCGAAGGAATAGAAGTCCTGACAAGGGTCGTAAGACATGTCCTCTGACTGCAATAACATGGCCGCTTCAAAAAGAAAATGGACAATAAAATATTATTCGTACATTTTTTTTAACCTACGTACACAGACACTTTCATTCCGACGGAGCTAGCAAAAAGGGGACGGGGGAGTGGAGTTAATCACCCTACCCAACGACTGGTGGATGAAGGGGTAGGGCACTTAAAAGAAGACCAAAGCAATCCAAATTTCGCTTGAACATAATTTTAATCCGTGTTTCTATTGTTTTTACAAAAACAAAACCCTGCAGCTATTGTTTAAGAGCTGTGATTTTTTTAAATCGGTTCTTTTAGTTGAAACACCCGTCATATCATTTCGTGAAACAGGCTCCCGTGAGAAGTGCCAGATTATCAAAAAAGTGTGGGTTATCAAATATAACCAATGATGACGGGTGTGGATCTTCAGATAAACCATATACAACGGCCATAGTTTGAGTATGGCGTCGAATTAGCATGACGTCATCAGCGTGCATTAATTTATGTACGACAGCTTGTAAACGGGTTATTTTATTGATATGAAGCTATTATCAACTTTTTTAACTTAGACGTTTTGCATGAAAACGGCTCAGTTTCACATCAAACCGCCCCATGCGCTATTGAAAATCCGTACAGCGGAAGTGTCTTCACCTCTTACTCCCCTAATCCGCCTCATCGTCCCCATCAAAATTGCGTCTCATGGGTGATAATTATGTCCTCCAGTCAGGAGTTTTTCAATATTTGTAGGAGGTACAGATATTACAGGTTCTAGATTTGGGGTTTGGTTAAACATCTCTGTAATGTAGGGCGCAGTGGTATCCAGGGTCTACGCACTGTTTCTGAGGTTGGAACTAATGACCGAGCAGTCGCGTGCCATTAAACCTCAATCCTCCCCATCAAAATCCTTATACTCCACCAGTATCCTCCTCCCCTCTCCTTCCCCCGATCCCCCTTTACGACCTTGTGAAAAAATATTATTTACCTGTAGCAAAAAAGGCTCGAACTTAGTTACTTCCTGTATACCTATACCTCCTTAAACCTTTGTCGCTTGTTTATGTGTGGGGTACACATTGTGCACCCTAATTCTACCCTCCTAGCCATGCCTTCCATTGGGCTTCTAAATTTAAATTCAATTCAGTCATGTGCTTTATTTAATTAAAAGAATGGTACTGTTCTTGTTGTGTCATTGTTATGCTCCCTCTCTACTGTTGGTGAGATTTTTGTGCCTTTGTCATTGTATGCTCCCTCACTTTCCCATAGCTCAGGGCTACATCCCCAATAAACACCTATTCCTATTCCCAAGATATCGTTAGCGGTTGAAAAGGACGTCAATTTGAAAATATAGGCTACCCCCCCCCCTCCCCGCAACTCTTTTTTTATGCTTATGCTGTTTCTTATGCTCACTTTAGCCAGTGGCGCACCCAGATGGGGACAAAGGGGAACAGTTGTCTTGCTTCCTCCCCCCCCCCCCCAAGACCGGAGATTTAACAGTATAACTGAGCACTTACAAGAACCTTGTTTTTTTTTTCTACTGGCATTTAGAAGATCCATATATTTTGTCTCAAGTAGAGAAGTAACGTTGGTTTACATTACAGTGCTCTCAAAAACCCAAATTCGTTTCAGCCCAGTGGTGGTTCCGCTGATTCCCCCCCCCCCCCCCCCCCCAACGCCCTGGTGCGAAATATTATTCACATCGAAGCTGAACAAATAAGGAATTTCCTGCCGTTAAAGAAAATTTTTCAAATCAAGCTTCTGAAAAGCATGAAAAAAGACTGAAATTTTGAGTTAAAAATACGTTAGTTTTCGGACCCATTTTCATATTTTTTTACCCCCCCCCCCAACAAAATTCTTAGATGCGCCACTACTTCCGCCCCTTGTAAATTATAATGTTAGATTTTTCAATATCAGTCTTTTGCATGTTTCAGTGTTAAACAGGGCCATGAATTGGAATGAACACATAAAAACAGTCGAAACTGCCTTAAAAAAACCAGGATTGTCCTTTAAAAAAAATTGTCTTGGAAATATTTCAGTTCTTTTGGTATTCCTGGAATGTGTAATTTAAAACTCAATGCCCTTCACAATTTAAAATATTGTGATCTTTTTTTTTTTTTTCAATTTCCTTTAACCTTGTGCACAAAACAGAAGCTTTATGCACAACGGAAGCTCTGTTTACTGCAAGCGGCGAAAGTGGAGTGAACATCCGCGGTTTAAAAAAGAAACGTATTTCTAAACCGTTTGTTTAGCCAACTGTGAAGCAGGGTCAAGTACGTACACACGCAAAATATGCAATGGATGTCGAGTGTGAAAACATTGCCTCAAAGCCGCAAGGCCGTTAAATTAATATCGTTTCACATCTAGTACATTAATAAAAACGAGTTGTAGTACAGCCAGTGCTGTACAAGAGACACAATTGCCACCCAAGCCACCAGCTTGTAAAAACAATGCGGAATGCCCGGGAACTACTTACAACAATCTCTTCTAACAATGAGGGTACTCGATGACTGTAAAACGGAATGATTGTTGGCTATAAACTGAAAACATAACTTTTAAAGGGACACCCGGCCTGCCTTATAACATTCCGCGTGCCAAATTACAACTACGCGCAGATCATAATCCGAGCAATTACAGTGCCAAGGTCGGCTGGGGTGGTAGCTGCGTTCCTCGCATAGCTGCTGTCTCGGTTGGCTTTGTGCATAGTTCACGAGACAGAATCAAGTCAACGATTGTGTCGTCACAAACCGGAATAATTATCGTATTTTAAAATCACAATTTATAATTTTCTAGGCTAGTGTCTTTGGCGATCTATTGGGATAATTAATTTTAATTTTTACCGCATTAGTCTATTAGATTTTAGATCTCATTGTAATTATTAGAAAATTAGTAGATGTACACACAGAGATGAAACGTCATGATTATTGTACGCGCGTGATGCATCATTTAGTGACGGATCGTTAGTAAATAGAGTTCCATTATATTCAACAGAAAATCTCCTAGACGCCACATTTTAAAAAGGATTTAGCAAGGGAAAGACTAACGGTAAGGAAATAGACCTTTGGGGCCATACTTGATGTGAAGGATCGAGAAAAATGGCGCTGGGAGATATATCCCTTTAATGGATAAAACAATGCTTTAGATTATACTATGCAACTTAACATTAACGCTGCCTAAAGGTACTCAGAATAAAAGTGCACATAAACAGCATAATCTGAGAAGCTGCAGAAGCTCAAACAGAGTTCAGGAGCCAGTGAAAAAATAGTTTCTTACAGATAGTGTTTATCTTATTTTCAGGGACTGATATCATTGCAATTCTTGCATCTGTTGTATCAACCGTAGCTACGACAGGGCGGGATTTTGCCTCTCATTGCCTTTAGGCCCAATGCCAAGCTTCTAAGAGTTCATCAAACGTTGTCAACCAACCCCCTTCCCACCCAGCGACTCTTACAAACTTTCAGAATTCTCCCTATTCCTCATCCAAAACCACTGTCGATTTGTTTAATATTTTACAATGCATAAAACTGTTGAATCAAACTTGCTGTCGTTTATCTCATTCATTTCATTTTACAAAGAGCCGACCAGCACGGCCGTCAATAAGAATTCAAGTTACCCAAAGTAAGAAATTAATACTGGTCCTCTTTGGAGCTAGAGGGCTGGACCTGTTTAGGCCTATTGAGCCTATTGGGCCAGTTAAGCGTTTTCAGGCCTATTGTGCCTATGTGACATTTGCCGCCATATTGGCACCAGTATGGTTTTGGAGGGCATAACTACAAGGTGCACTACATAAAAATGGAGGGAAAAACAACGGAAGAGGGGGGGGGGATTGAGGCTTAATGGCGCGTCGACAACTTGGTCATTAGCGCCAACCTCAGTCACAGTGCAGTGGTCCGGGTTGCCACTGCACCACACATTACAGAGATGTTATTCAAACCCCTAATCTAAATCTTGTCATACATCTGTACCTCCTGCAAAAATTGAAAAACACCGGACAGGAGGACAGACTTATCGCCCAATTGACGCGCAATGTCATGCGGAAGATGGAACCGACGACGAACACCATCAAGATGGCGACAATCAACAAGTAAGTGCCGGACCGTAAGTGGCAACGGAAGATCGGATTTCTAAATAACGTTGATTTCTCCAACAACAAAAATGGCGCGTTTCAGGTCTAAGAAATCACTCTCCACAGCATCGGCTTCAGTATGACGCCCTTCTGTTTCTCTCTGCAGTGCCCCTTGCAGCTAACCCATTAAGGCTCCAGCATAGAGTTATATACAATAATACTACGTCGTGTCACGGCTCTATATATCTGGAAATCCCCCTGATTGGTGACGTTCGTTATGGCATTTTGTCGTCGCTCTGAGAAGCTGTGAGATTTCTTTGATTGTATGGATCCTGTGCACGGTTGTGCGAGAGCAAATTAAAATAAAAATAAAAAGTGAAGCTCCTATTACAGGCGCATTGATTGGATGTCTATCAATGGCCGTCAACCATTAAAAAAAAAAACGTGTCATACTTGTTTTAAGGTCTTGTTCTACACGTCAGTTCTTATAGTTGTTGCTCATTGACATTAACAAAGTCAAAGTGGCCAGCAACAATCGACAGCATGCATAAAACCTTTGTTGCGCGACGCCATAGCCGTAAAAAAGGTAGACGGATTACAACCAAAAACGTCAGGTGTGCCGTAAAAAGGGGTTATATGATTGAATTTTCCTTGTTAAAATGTACACGAATAAAAATTGATCATTTTCAATTGAAATAATAAAATGTACAATTGAGAAAATTGCATCTGTATAAGTGCTGTTGTGCTTTACGAATCATATATTTAAAACCTAAAGCACAACAGCACTTAAACAGATGCAATTTTCTCAATTGTACATTTTATTATTTCAATTGAAAATGATCAATTTTTATTCGTGT
>JAHWFP010074728.1:4518-15448 GCA_023313725.1 Lithobius niger
ATGGATAAACGTCTAACTGGATTAACGTCTAACTGCAGTTTCTGATGTTATATGTATAGCCGCAGCGAGGGCGGCAGCGCGAGCGAGGCAGGGATATTAGACGATTTTCCATTATACGAATTTCCAGTTAGACGCTTTTCCGTTATACGAATTTCCTGTTAGATGATATTCCGTTATACGTTCTTCCAATTATGCGATTTTCCAGTTAAACGATTATCCCTCGCCCCTACAATTTTCACTTTATTTTGTCCACAAAAAAACAGAAGACCCGCTAGATGTAGCTAAAGTTTAACAGAAAATAAAAACAATAAAACAATATGGCGATGGAAACACATAGCTCAACATTTTTTTGGGTGTGTGAGTAGTTAGTTATTCCTAGTACGTTGGTTCAAATCCCAATCATGTAAACTCACAGAAATACAAATTCGCAATAAAGGTTTATCAAAAGAATAAATAAAGAAATCACAAGGTAAAGGGTGAACGAAGCAAGCAGTCTGCATTCAAGACCGTCCTTGTGAGGAAACGCAATACACTAGTCTGAGAAAGAAAGAAAAGACTACTGCCCCGACTGGGACTCGAACCCAGGACTTCCCGCTTACTAGCCGGGTGCTCTAACCACTGCGCGCTACCGGGGCGGGTAATGGCTACAGGCTCCAGCAGAGCTAAGTAGCTGTTCAATCTTTCTCAGTGGTGACCTAGAGATCACAAACATACTACAAGGGAAAGCAACTTTGCTTCTTGGCCTCCACACTAGAAATAATGCAAGTAGTAAATAAATAAAGAAATCACAAGGTAAAGGGTGAACGAAGCAAGCAGTCTGCATTAAAGACCGTCCTTGTGAGGAAACACAACACACTAGTCTTTAATGTAGACTGCTTGCTTCGCTTATCAAAAGCTTATTTTTATTTGGTAAGAATTTTCGTTGTGGTCTTTGTGTTTTCTTTGTGCCCACCAAAAAACAAATCTCAACCCTGTAACAAATAAAACATTTTGAAGTAATCGGACTGCATCATTGGGCTGCATTGTATTTTGTGTGTTGTGTTGCATTTTGTAATAGCCTATAGTGTCCGCGGCCTATCTTGAGTTCTCCGCAGAACGAACACAGATAATCGATTGTACGTTTTTAGTAGCAGAGTGCCTTGTTCATATCCAAGATCGTTACAAAAACAATGGCGGCCGTCGATTAAAGGAGTCCCCTCCAGGAAGACGCGGCCGCACATAAAATACTCGCAGGACTCAAGATGCGCCGCGCACACAATACATGATTTTTTTTTTTTGTAATTCGTGGTTTATAACCAACTAGTGTTTTAATTTAGTGTATTAATCTAATTACACTACAGCAGAATTAAAAATAAATAAAACCCCATAACATGGAAATTCTGAAAATAATTTTAACCTCTGGAACTTTTTTAATATAAATGTGACCCTTCAGACTACTGCTTGTTACTTGGTTTTATTGTTGCTGCTCCAATTGTTTGAACATAACAATACCTTCGATTGTAATTGTTGACTTCAATCATTGTTAAACAACCAAACTTTTTGCTCTCCTCTGTACCTACTTTAGTCGGATTCGATCCGCTTCTTCACATTGTTGGGGTTCTCCACTCTCCAGGAACCCCTCACAATGTTCGAGGTTCATGTTGGGACTTAGGCGCGATCCTGGTGACGTATCGAGGTGTGAAAAAAACGAATTCAGCACTCAATTATTAGTAAACAAAAAGGACAATGGCGCAACAGTGTGAAATGCGAATGGCACAAAAACAGCAATTATGGTACGCCATCGCAAATGCAGAGCACAGAGCCATGGTTTTTCGATCAGCGTCTTTTGGGTAAAGGTAGGGAAACTTCCATTTCTAGCTTCATTTACGCCAAAATAGTTTTCAGATGGCGCTTGCAATCACAAGCGGCAATAGTATTTGCTAAAATAGCATTGTTTTGAGTTAGGGATTGCTGCCGATCCTACGTGTTTTGTCCAAAAAATACCGAATAAATGCATTGTTCCGGCCAGGAAAAATTTATGTGATGCCTAGAACATGTATAAACAGAATAACGACGACAAAACAAATGTAGTACATAACGTTTAATTAGACAAAAATATTTAAATCAAGATAAAAAAAAATATTGATTGGATAATGCTCGACAACAATGCAAACTTTTTCATTGTTGTATTAAGAACATATGTCACTGAAGGCGGAATGAATTCTCCATTGTTGAGGCCAAAGAGTGGCATTGTTTAATTGCATTGTTTAAAGCCCCAGTATCACGAAAACAATCATTTGACTCTTTGGCGTCAACAATGGAGAATTCATTCCGCCTTCAGTGACAAATGTTCTTATATACAACAATGAAAAAGTTTGCATTGTTGTCGAGCATTATCCAATCAATATTTTTTTATCTTGATTTAAATATTTTTTTCTAATTAAACGTTATGTACTATATTTGTTTTGTCGTCGTATTTTTCCTGGCCGGAACAATGCATTTATTTGGTATTTTTTGGACAAAACACGTCGGATCGGCAGCAATCCGTAACTCAAAACAATGCTATTTTAGCAAATATTTTAGCCGCTTATGATTGCAAGCGCCATCTGAAAACTATTTTGGCGTAAATGAAGTTTTTGACGTGCGTAGAATGGACGATTCCCAACCTTTACTCAAAAGACGCTGATCGAAAAACCATGACAGAGCCAAGACCAGATGTAGCACATTCATGATAGCATTATTCTTTTGAGTCATATCTGCATTGTTGTTCACTTCTCATCCTTGGCATTTCACTGGTAAGTGCACAGGTGGGTTGCAAAGGTTTGGTCGTTTTTTTCCCCCATCAAATCCAAATCGTTTTTTTTTACGGTACGCGAATTCAAAATGAATTATCTGCCCCGCGACCCGAATAAATTTCTCATTACTGGTTCAATAAGACACAGGGTATCTTTTATTCCATAGGAACTTACTAGGTCCTTGCAATTACCATACTCTTATGCTTGTTATTAATTTATTTGGAATGACAATAGCAAATGTGAAAATTATGAATGAGAAAATTCATAGACATAAAATACCTCCAGACAAAAAAGGTAGAGGTGACAATTACACTGTGGATTTTTTTGTACATTCACAGGCCTACGAAAGTTGTGATATCCACCCAAAACCAAAACTTGTGTAAGAGAAGCCGCCAAGTTTACAAAAAGGGTCGGCCTTTCAAAGTAGTGACATCATTCAACTAGGGAAAGGCCGCCAAGGTTAATCCGATTAGCCAAGTTAATCGCACCGAATAATACTTTGGACGTTAAATGAAAACTTGAAGATTGCTACCGCTAGTAGCAATCTTCTAGTTTGCTTCTAACCTTCGAACTATTATTAGGTGCAATTAACATGGCTAATCGGATTAACCTTGACGGCCTTTCCCTGGTTGAATGATATCGCTACTTTGAAAGGCCGACCCTTTTTGTAAACTTGGCGGCTTGTTACCAGTTTTGGTAACAATGCAAGGCTGAAACTCCTACTCCACCTCATCAAAGTAGTTCTTAAACGTGCGATGAATTTTACAATACCTTAGTGTGACGTCACCGCTGACGCATCGACTGCAGGAGGCGGTTTTTCCGCTGAATCCACCGACTAAAGATGGTGGCCTTGCAGTTGTTCTTGGCTATGATTATTTACGTAAACATAATTAACAACTGGTGAAATGTGTCATCACAGGGTCCGCACTAAGCTAAAAGAAGATACAAGTCAGTCGACCATAAGTAACCAACGTTTTTATATAGCAGTATTTAACATAAACCTGCTTAGCAACACCCTTGACAACGCAAGGGTGATTGGTGAGCAAACGGTGGTGAGCTCACTATCGTTAGCTCGGAAATCACCCTTGGTGGGCTCGCATGTTCATTTGTTCCTGGTGTTACTAAGCAGGTTTATGTTAAATACCGGCATATGAATACGTTTGTTGCTTATGGGCGAGGGATTTGTTACCTTCTTTCAGCTTAGTGTTTGGTGATTTAGCTCACTGCTCAGTGTTGGCTGCATCTTCTTGTTATTAGTATGGCCAAGAATTTGTAGGGTTGGCCATACCCATCCTATAAATTCTTGGTATGGCTGACAGGCAATGCTTACTAGAAATAGAAAAAGATATCAGGGGAAGATTTGATTCGATTTGTTACGCAGCAGTAACCTAAGAAGGTCATCCGCCCTAGCGACACTACATCATACACATCGCACTAAGAGAAGTTTTGTTTCCTGTTTTGCTTTTAGGAAGAAACGAACCCAAACTGGATTATCTGCCCCACGACGATGATAGGGACAATTAAGCAGGAGGAATTCAAGCTAAAAACCAAGGATCTTTGACATGCCACAACACACTAGGGGAAGAATATGAATTTGAGTTTGATTTACTGTGGAAAAGGGTTGGTTTCGTCTGGTTTATAACGGAGAAAAGGGTTTACCGAGCGTTAACCACTCCTGGTCATCTGCCCGAAGCCCTAAGGCCCTATGTCTGCAACAGTCAGATAACGGAGAAAGAGCAGAGTCTAACAATTTAAAACGTTACAATGCTGCAACACATAACGAGGATGCAACGATAATAGGGAGCGGGAAAAGTCAAAATGTTACAATGCTATCAGCACGGTCGGCAGGGAAGTTTAAGTTTGAGATTTTTGTGGAGAGCAGTAATCCCTTTTGGGATTTTCTGCCCTACAGTGGAGGCCGAAAGGGCCAGTTCCAGTAGGATGAGTTTTCGTTGACGGCGATAATCCCTTCTGGGACTTTCTGACTTATAGTAGATGACAGTGACATCAGGATGAGTTTTAAATTTTTTATCGAGAGCAGTAATCCCTTCTGGGATTTTCTGCTCTATAGTAAATTAGCTGGACCCGTGCATGCTGCACGGTGATTGAATTTCGTGGATTTAACCTCTTCGGGTGTTTCATCGTGTTCGTAAAGTAACTGGTGCTTTCAATTTGTCTCTCCCAATCCCACACCAGCCCACACTCCCCCGACTGCTCCCGTAACCCACTGCACGTCCTCCGGCAGTGTACCGTTTTGTATACTGCCTCCCCCCCCCCGGTGTTGGATTCCCCCCCCCCCACCCTTCCGCCCTGAACACACTGCCACCCCACTGCACGCACACCCACCAGCGCATCTTGGCTTTTTCAATGTGTTCCCCCCAACCAGCACACCCCCTCTCCTTCCCAGGTCCCCCCAACCACCCACCATGAGTGTCGAATCTGTATACCTCCCGGCCTTTTTCCGCAGCCCTCCCCTGGTGTTTGGTTTTAAATTTATTAACCCCCCCCCAAAAAAAAAAAAATCTGCTCTGGGCCCCGGGGACCCAAACAAAGCGAGCAGCATTAGCCGCGCGGTCAACGACCTCGTCTCCAAACCAAGCGAATGGTGGTGGTGGCGAAAAGTAACAGAAATTAATTCAGGACTAAATGTAACAGGACATTTCGTTGAAATTTTGGCGCAGCCCCAAAAATGACGCATACCTGTGTTTTACTGAATTCTCCAAAAAAAAAAACCTATCACTGAGTAAGTCAGCAATCAGTATGCAAGCGCCTGATGTACTGTACGTTGATGTCCGTGATAGTTTCCGCCAACGTTGAAACAATTCATGTGTATTATCTTTAACAACGGAAGACGGTACATCGGGGTAATAATTGTTGCTACTTACTTTGAAACAATTCCACTCAGGTCTCAAAGCCTGCATCTGCGAAATTAATAAGCCATTCAATCGTTAATAGCTGGCAATTTCGAGGCCTCGAAATTTAAAACGTAGCTTAGTTTGGTTGAAAACTATGCGTTTACCTGAAACACGGATTCTTTCATTTTATCCATCAACAATCACGGTAGCAATGACATGGCATGCGCTGGAAGAATGAAACAAAACGTTACCGGTACTTTAAATTGTTTCCACGATTGTAGCCGTTACTTTGAATGTTGGGCTGCTGCTGCTGCAGGCTGCTTCTCCTTCTCCTTGTGCTGGTTCCTGAGGTTGGGTATTATATTAGTAGATAACGAGAGGGACAGCGCGGGCAGGCTGAGTTTTAAGTTTTTGATGAGAGCGGTAATCCCTTCTGGAATTTTCTGCCCAAGATGTAGAGAGGGACAGTGACATCAGGATCAGTTTTAAATTTTTTATTGAGAGCGGTGATCCCTTCTGGGATCTTCTGCCCTATTGTAGACGATAAGAGGGAAAGTGCAAGCAGGATGAGTTTTTAAGAAGAGTGGTAACCCCTTCTTGGATGTTCTGCCCTATAGTAAAGGAAAATGTAAAGACTGGAACTGAGTGTGCAGAGCAGAGAAGCCAAAAGCAAAAGTGCACAATATCAAACACTACCCGTGTTCGGTAGTGTTTGATATTGTGCACTTTTGACTTCTCTGCTGTACACACTGCCTTATATTAGACGACTAGAGGAACAGTGCGGACAGGATGAGTTTTGAGTGTTTTTTTTGAGAGCAGTAATTCCTTCTGGGATTCTCTGCCCTGTAGTAGATGCCAAGAGGAACAGTGACAACAGGATGAGTTTTAAATTTTTTATTGAGAGCGGTAATCCCTTCTGGGATTTTCTGCCCTGTAGTTGACGATAAGCGGGACAATTTAGCTCAGAGAAATACACGCTGATAGCCCAGGATCTTTAACATGCCGTACTGGAGGAGAGGGGAGTTGAGTTGATAGTTTACTGAGAGCAGTAATTCCTCCTGGGCAAGGAGGGCTTTGTTTTTTTGTAGGGATCATGAACCCAAACTAGGTTATCTCCCGACGACGACGAGCGGGACAATTGAGCTGCAGAAATTCAAGCGGGAAACCCACGATTTTTGACACGCCACAATTGACATGATCACGAGACACCACCATGAGCCCGTCTTGAGAGAAGAGGCGTTTGTTTGTTTGTTGTAGGGAGCATGAACCCAAACTGGGTTATCTTTCCCACGACGATGAGTGGGACAATTTAGCTGGAAAAATCTAAAGAGAGAATTTTCTTCCTTAAGTACCGTACAGTGTCAAAGTTATGGGGGGGGGGGGGGAACCTTTCAGGCGCGCCAAGGGCCCTCAAGGGGGGCCAGTCCGACGACATTGCCTACAACATTGGGATTACTCACCTGACTCGTAGGACCTTGTTTTGTTCGTGAGATGGGGGCCACCCCACGAGGTTGCATTGGGGCACCCTGCCCTCATCTATCCCCCCCCCCCCAGATATAAAATTTAACTTTGTTCCTTTCAGAAATAGACGTTTGGTTACAATTAAGGAAATATGCCCTTGGCCGAACTAACGTGATCGCCGAAATCAGAAGCCTAATTGGATAAATGGGATGTGTTTTAGTACATCTTCAATGTAGCTCCCATGCCCACATGAGGGCTTCTCTACACTGTTCATGATATAAAACACCATTTTTCCCCACCAGTAAACTGGTTGGCAAATGGAGTTACTTAGCGGTCTTTGGGCACACCTCAGGCGCGGGTGTTATTCAATAGCCTTTCTCCAAAGTCATTTTGCTCTCTTTCCGAATATTCGGAAAGGCTCTCGAATTTCGGGAAGGAAGAGGTTTTTTCCCCCCAAACTCCTTGTATTGACATCAGAATGACGTAGTTGGAGGCTCCTATGAATAGGATCTCGCTTGCCTTGCTGGGCATTCTAGATTCCGGTATCAGACCAACACAGACTAAATCCATGTGGGACTCTGTGTTGTTCAACTACTACAACAAGGGAATCTATGTGGGACTTTATGTCGGCAATTATAAAGAAGAAACAGCTTGATTAATACTTAGCATTAATAAGCTTAGCATAAGGGTAATGAACATATCTTTTATCCCTAGACAAGTGTACAAGTTGAACATTCTACGTAAGGCAATCTTACATCGGTGAGTTCATTTCTCGATCGTTATACCACTATTTTTGGGGGCCTGTATCCGTGAGATTTGAACCTGTGTAATCGTAATTAGGCTTACCATTAAGTAAGACGAACTTTCCAATCGTGTTTTGTATGAAATAACATTATTTTTATTTCTCCGGAACTAAATGTTATTACGGACGGTCGCCACCTGTATTTAGGGGCCTAGTCCGTGAGATTATAACCTGCGGAACTGTTATTAAGAGTTACACACCTCTCCACCAGAACTATGAATCGTGTACATTTTTTATTTATTTATTTATTTTTTTGGCTCGTTGGGAATCCATCGGATAATAACGTGAACGTCTGCGACTCTTCAATCGTCACACACGTCCTCGAACATATCAGTAACTTTATACCACTTCTGGATCTTTTATATATTTTATATATTAAATTTTACATACCATATTTATTTTCTTCGGACCAATTTTACAACCCCAGGAAGATTAAAATTTCAGTCAAATCAGCACACTCTACTCAACACTTGTTCGCCCTATTATTGAATACGCCACTAATTTTTGGTACCCTTTCTTCAAAAAAGACCTGGTAGAACTGGAAAATGTCCAATGCCGATTCTCAAAGCGTGTAGCTAACTAAGTAATTTTCGTACGAGCAAAGACTAAACCATCTGAAAGTCCCCTCCGTATGGTGGCGATTTGTTCGCGGAGGGGTCATCACCTTGTTTAAAACCCTAAAATTAAACTTCGGCGGTCCATCTCTTTTACAGCATTTTCAGTTCCAAACCTACGAAGCAACACGTGGCCATTAACTTAAATTAAAAATCCACTACCATAAACACGAATGGGCCGGACATACTTGCTTTTCTCGTCTACTGCCTATTTGGAACGGACTGCCTGAGTCTGTGGTTTCGGCCCAATCTGTGAATGCTTTCAAAAATAAATTCGACTTGCACATTCAAACTGTTTCACCGGAACTGGTAATTTTTTTCTCACGTAGGTTACCTAGTTATCAGATACTGAATCTATATTTATTTATAAATCGTATAAACTTGTTTACCATACCCTATCAGCAAATAATGTAACACACGCCAGAACTGTACTTGTCATCTAACTTTTATAGGATATTTATTTTTTTTTATTTTTATTTTTTCATTCCTGGCTGTGATCCTTTTTTACAGCATGTTCACATATTCTTTCCAAATTGCTTATTTTTATAAATTCTCTTATTGTAAAAATTATTCATATACAATATGTCATGTAATGCCTCCATGGGCGCCTTGACAATTTAACAAAGTTGAGTTAAAGTTAACACGGAATAGGAGTTCCGCCATCATTAACTACCATGGTTCTGCCTAAGTTACAGTCGTTTTAAGGAAGTGTCCGGCAGTAAATTTTTTTTATTTAATTTTCGGAAAAACATTTTCTTTGACATTAATCGTAAATTTCCTTCGGTTATTGGACTAATTCGTTTCGGAACAGGTGTTTTGAAACTAGCCAGTTTGTATTAATTACTTTTGTGGGCTTACAACCAACGTGTGTGCCAAGATGTCTCCAACGTGCAGCAACATAGAATTCGATGGTTTGTAGACCATCTTAAATGAAGCATCGAATTATACATCAGAAGCTATAGCTTATAGTTGTGGCATAGCTGGGGCGTCAGAACTGGGTCTCTTCGAGGGAAACGAAAATAGGAAACCAGAGGGTTTCGGCAACAACTAATAATTTCTGGCAAAGAACTGTACTTTTCAGACCTTTTCTGAATGAATTCAATATTTTTATCTTTACTTTCTTGTGTGCCACTCCCTAATTTCAAAATGGCGTCCAGAAGATGGCGGCTCAATTCCCAGTTTTGAATTGCCCTGTTTAGATTAGGAGTTTTACGTTTTCTAAGTGTAGGGGGCATTTTTGAGGAAATTAATTAACAAACTTTTTGTAATCTATTGTAACTTGTTACCAATTTTGTTTCTTTTCTTTTTCACCATTTCGCTGTCTTTGGGGGAAGGTCCCAAAAAAACTAATAACATATATACGGTAATAACTTCTAGTACGCATATCGCATCTGTACATATTGTTGCCTTAAGTTCTTACGGACCGGTCATTATTTATGGTCGGGGAGAAGAGGGGGGGGGAGCAGAGGAAATGAAAATGTCACAACCAAATTTTTGATGACCTCCTCTTCGAGACCCTGAAAAAATATTTACCCCTCCCCCACTCAAGGTCCAAAAATATGTGCCCCCCCCCCACCTCTCAGAAATGCGCTTTTCGTGTACCTGTTAAGACTATGCAGATAGTTTCCTGTAGCCAATTACGTAAGTAGCTGTCCACACCGACAGTTACCCTTAGTTGTAAGGAAACGTGTCTCGTTTTTAACGAAAAGAAACGTTGGGTTAAAAATGTTCTTTATAATGTTCCTTACACCTACCACTTGTCGAGATTCATAAAAAATACTTATGATGAACACACTGTTTGCTTGTATGCCCACATCCGTGACATAGTCAGGCACTAGAAAGGCAAGCCAAGAAACCAGGTGCCAAGCCTGTTCTACAATGTTCTTTGTAAAAACTGTACTTGCAGTATTGGTACTAGCAAAAGTATATAAAACCAGACAACCCCTCCTTGATTTTCTTTTGGTACTAGTAGCTTCAAATCCTTGTAAACACTCACGTGAGGGGGGGGGGTCTGAGGCCCCCCAGAAGCAGAGACTTTTTGGAACTTTGACTGCCGAAAGTGCCACTTTTGAGATAAAAAATGACCTTTTCTTCCAGTTTGGTCATTGAGTATTTTAACCCCCCCCCCGATGTTGAGGAAGCGTCGAAAGGCGCCCCCCCCCCCCGCCGATAGGGTCCAAAACATTCATGACCCCCTCGAATTTCCTCCGTCCCCCACGGCGATAAATAATGACCGGCGCCTTACACACTTCTCTATTTCTACACGATTTTTATTTTTGTTTTCAGTGTGCTGAAATCATGAATTATATGTATTTTCCAAAAGTAATGTGGAGCAAATTGTCAATAAACCTGGTAAAAGTAAAGCAAAGGACACCCTTCATAAAATAAGATGCCCATACAAGACGAGAGACCACAGGAGCCCCC
>JAHWFP010074728.1:15548-35223 GCA_023313725.1 Lithobius niger
CCCAAAAAAAAATGCCACTTATGACAAAACTTACGGGAACTATAGCAATACCTGAAAAATATTTCTTTCTGAACTTTTGCGGTGAAAACAAAATTTTAAATGGGAGGGGGGGGGGGTGACGGGGTTCACAAAAATTCGGTGGCCCGGAGGCGGTAATTGCCTCCTTTTGTAGTTACGCCACTGGTCTCTAAATTTTAGACTTTTACATCGATTCAGGTAGTCAGTGCCCTCCCATGGTCGATATAGTAGTTACTCAATGTTTCGTTTTCGGTTTCTAGATTTGTTGCTGCGTTCTAGCACTAGAGGGCAGTGATTGTAATGGCATCGCCTACTTGATATTTTTGAAAACCATTTGCATCATTCAGCTCGGAGAATCGAAACGCGAGGTTCTTTTTCTGTTGAGTGCATATTGTTTTTTTCTTTGCTTTTTTTTTTGTACGTGTTTTGTAAAATTCCTGCAGGGAAACTGACAAATTAGGAATAAATAAATAAATGAGTAAATATACTCAAAACATACTAGACAAAGAATCCGCTATGACGTGAAGTCATTCTTAAAAAAGTACTTTTGACGAACTATGCATCAATAAACACCGGAACTTGCAACTTGTAAAGTTTGTAAACATTTCTTAAGTGCAGTCGGGGGGGCAGGGGATGTTCCCCAAAAGTCAAGGCGTTTTTAGAAATGTTGACTGCTGCAAATCATATTTTTGCGGCCTACAATTGTATATTGTAGTTTGGTCAGCTTTTATCGTTTCCTCAGATTTTCCAAAGATGGAGCGACCATATATCATTCTTCTTTGAGATTTTCTTAGTAGACTCGAAAAATTGTTAACAACACCTCCCTCCTCCCCTCCATGCGATAAATAATTACCAGTCCCTAAACACCTTTGTGAAACAACCGTGTCTGAGTTTTCAATTATTTTCCCCAAAAGGCAAGAAAATAAAATGCAAGTTCAAGAAAATAAAATGCAAGTGTAAAATAAAATGCAATAAAATGAAAGTGTAAAATGCAAGAAAATAAAATGCAAGTTCAAGAAAATAAAATGCAAGAAAATAAATGCAAGTTAGCCTCCCCAAAGCATTAGGGATTAGCATTAGAGTTGCAAGCCGCTGACTTTTTAAGGCCGTGTCAACTTTAGCAAGTCAGGTTTCATCCGCCGTGCCATCTATTGACGAATGGTGTCGTCCTACATTCGTCAGTTCACCACTTGTTTTTCAAGATGGCGCAGCCTACTGCTGTATGGGAGCGGAATTATTTTTTGTCTTGCAGCCAAAAAGACGCATGAAACAGAATGGGCCATGGCACAAGTTTCATGAGGGAACGAACTTTTACAAGTCCAATTCATGCTTCTTCTTGGTTGCCAAAAGAAAATTCGCTTATGCAAAATTTTTTTTTAGTGCTTGACAGTGGCATCTTGTGGCCAGAAATAGTACCAAAAATGAAACTGCTTCAAACCTTCTGGACGAAAACAGTTTACTTTAGTTTTAGTTTAGTTTAATACCGGGGAACCAGCAAAGCTAGAGACTTGTAGCTGAAAGAACCTGAGGGGTTCAGTCGTTCCGAATTTCAACAGGTTCTCTTTTTGTCCTTTATGTATCGCCATTCATTTTCGTTTTAACGCTATCTAACGGTAACTGTGTGTAATATCAAGAGTGAGATAGGTGGTTTGGGTGGTGAGATAGGTGGTATCTCACTCTTGGTAATATGAAGTATGCCAATGGCCTGGTTGGAAGGTTGGATCATCGAGAAGGCTATGGCAAAGAAGAGCGCTAATTGGCTACGGTGAAAGCTGCCAGTGACGTCATCCCGAGCGTCATCCTCTTTCCAGGTTTGTCTTCTGTTTCCGGTCTTTGGTTCCAGCATGGTTCCGGCCTGCCAAACTTCCCGTGTTATGAGCGGGACAGGCCTGTGTGGATACCATTAAGGACATTTTGCTTCGCCGTGTGCATCACTGACCTTGGTAGTGCTGCTGGTGAGTATATTGAAGAATAGGACATAGAGAAATAAGTCTAAAATACAAATAAGCGAGCTGGGTGCGTAAACGTGTGATTGCGTTAATTGGCGAATGCGCTTTAGGCAAAATTTATCCGCCGTTTTGTCCTACTACAAAGCCAAAATAAACAGAATGATGTTGCTGTCTTATTTTATTGTGCGCGAATGGAGGATAGCACTGTTTCCATTTACTTTACGCAGTGCAGTGATAATTTCCACTGCAGTGCTGATTTAAACCGACGGCAACAAGGAAACCCCGATTTCGACCAGCACATTAGTAAACGGAAATTATCTCTGGCCGGTCAAGTTTTTAGTTGCGGTTTCTGACGTTCAATGTTTTAGCCGCAGCGGTAGTGCGTGCGAGACGCGTAATTTTGAAAAAAAAAAACATGAGTCATTTCAAAAAAAAATATAGGCTAAAGTTCACTTTACCACAATTTTCTAAAAGCTCTGAATTCTGTTAGTACTTACCCTACACTCTCATTATATGGTCTCCTTTTTTTTGTGGGAGGCGTGGAACACAGTTTAAACCCCATCAGTACGTTACCACAATCAGTACATTTATACGGTGTTCGTTTTCGCTCGCGGGGCTGTGCACGGAAGCCCGCTCATGCCCCCGCGCTCTTGTCCCCAGCTGATATTTTTTCCCGTAAACAGTTCAGATAAGTGGGTTGTTATTGTCAGTTTAGTTTTGTTTTGTTGTTATTGTCGGTTAGGTTAGGCAGGTACCGGCTTCTGTTTGGCGTTTCACTTGACGGACTTTGGCCCAGTTGATGCTTTCCTGCACGGCAACGTCTGCCTCGAAAAAAAACAAGCGAACAAACAAGCGATTTTGCGTCTTCTTTTTTTTTTTCGCCTTAAACCTCCTTTCCGCACCTTGGAATCAACTTTAATCTGTCTTACGACGACAATAAGGCAAATCTTTTTTTTTTCTTAAAATTTGGGGGTTTGTGGTAAACTAGATTTGTGCCATCAAGGTCATTGTTCACAAAAATGATGGTAATTTTTTTCCCCAAATTACATGCCTCTCTTGCGTTACCGCGCTTACTGCACGGTTAAAATATGACATTAGAAACCACAATCAAAAACTTGTCCAGCCAGAGATAATTTCCGTTTACTAAATGTTCTGGTTGAAATCTAGTTTTCTTGTTTTGCTTGAGGAATCGACGGGGCCACTACCGCAGCGGCTCCAAGCTCGTCCACCATCGATCTGTATACGTGGAAGGTTGTACTACCTCCATTGGTGTAAAGGGTAAATCAAGGTCGCTGTTCACGAAAATGATGACAAGTTTTTTTCCAAATTCCCTGCCTCGCTCGCTGCGGCTAACTGCATAACATCAGAAACGCAACCAAAAACTTGTCAACCTAAACTTCACGCGCAGGAATCTAGAAAGGCCAGCCATCTTGCTCGGATGTTCTGCGGTAGTGGACCCGAATCGACTTCGTCTAATAGGTGAACTAATCCCGACCCGTTTTGGGGTAGAATGTTGGTAGGTGTTAATTAAGGCTAAGTAAAAGTGGTTTATTGGAAGAATACGGACTCCTCTCCGATTAGCTTCTCGTTGGGCTAGAATGATGTAAAATGATCAGCTGAACAACATTTTCCCATAACATTTTTGGGGCAAAGGCTTAGTTTGGCCGTCAGAAATTAATGAAAGCCGCACTCTAGCACTGACGGACGTACAAGAGCCCGTTTTCTTCCATGTTCCCAGTAGTGATGGGTCAATCACCGAAACCGAATTTTCGATTTTTACTGAAAACCGAAACCGAAACCGATTCGAATTTTGAGTTGGTTTTTTGTACGGTGTTCATAAAATCGAACATTGATTTGTTGTTTTGAATTTTTTAATGATTATCATTTTCTACCTCTATCTCACAACGAAGCTCCTCGTCATTTAAAAAGAAAATGGTACCACAGCTAGACAGGTCTATCACGCTACTGGAAGTGAAAGCAGGAGCGGGTTAGAAGCTAATAAAACTACTGTTACAAGAAAAAAACTCGAAATATGTGGTTTGGGTGGAGGATGGCAAAAACCGATACCGAAACCGCGGTTTTGTGGGCATGAAAACCGAAACCGGAACCGAAGTCAAAAAAATGAAACCGACCCATCCCTACTTCCTAGCTGATATCTTTTTCCTGTAAACAGTTCAGATAAGTGGGTTGTTATTGTCAGTTTAGTTTTGTTTTGTTGTGATTGTCGGTTAGGTTAGGCAGGTACCGGCTTCTGTTTGGCGTTTCACTTGTAATGAACTGGTTGGGGTTTGGCGTTTCACTTGACGGACTTTGGCCCAGTTGATGCGCGGCGCCGTTTGCCTCGAGCCTGCCTGCCTGCCGGCAACAAGATGGCGTCACAGCCTACCTCTCGTAGTGCTAACTTTGGACCTAAACCACGGCCGAACGGTGCGTTTGCCCCAAAAATGGAAGAGGAAAACATTATTCAGCAGGTAATTCTTAGTCCATTAAAAAAAAAAAATCGGACGGGAGTCCATATTCTTCCAATGTTCCGTGAAAGCCCTCACTAGAGGACCACTGAGTTGCGACCCGTGGGGTCATTGTTGCAGTGAAGCCTGCGTAGCTGCCCTCATTTGTTAAAACTTCGACAAATTGAAACGAGCCTCTCAAAGCCAGAATGTTCGTTTAGAGTGTAAATTCAGTGCAGGGCCATTCTTTTCTCTGGTTTCTCTATCAGTAATCAGTGTGAACAACGTTATAAGTAACTGATCTTAGCCAATAGTATGGAAGTTGGTAGGCAGCCACTTGATGATCTGTTCCGCCGTTTTCATGAGGTTGTGCTAGTGCACGAAACTATCATGCCATTGGTAACCTCCATTGCTGGGAATGGTGAAGCCTCCCTAACTCCCTAATAATCCTAGGTTAAATCAACTGGCCTGGAGCCAGGAAACTAAACCCACAATTCCTTGATCTCAGCATGGACACTCCCATATCTTACTGACAGGCTTCTCCGTGGAGTTGCCGTTCTGGTGAGTGGGGCTAAAATTTAAGTCTCTTAATTGTTGGTTTTGATTTGCCAAATGTCGAGTGGCAATTGACATTGGAGAAGTGGTGGTACGACATCACGTACCGTAGCCTATCTAAAATGTAATAAAACCTACAGGCACAGCCAAGAGGTAACCACTGTTCACAGATTGGCAATAAGATGCATCTTTTTAGGCATGGAAATTGGAAGTTACTTCCCAACACCTCTTATTTACGTAACCTACCTCCCACCAAAAAACAGTAAACAAATTAGGAAAAAATAGAAAACAATTTGTTATCCTGTCGCTCGACAGTAGGGATACTGTGTGCTGTGGTAGGTAATTTAATCACCAAAAGCACGGTACGACAACATGTAGTGTATCTGAAATGTAACAAAGCCTGTGGGCACTGCCAGAAGGTAATCTGTGTTCTCAGTCGGGAAATCGCATGTCTCTATCTTGTTGAGGCACGGACATTATTGTAAAAATCTGAAGTTTTTACCTATTTAACCAACTTTGGTTTTGAGATATAATACTCACTTCACTTTACATGAACCAAAACAGTCAAGTTCGCTAAGTGTACTAACTCGACGAATTTTCAATGGCATTGATTCTGTTTCTTCAGGGACAATCCTCCAGAGATCAACAAGATCTCCAATGAATTTCGGACTATCACGTTTGAATGCATCACATCACGGGGGTTCTGCATCTTGCACAGATCTCCGAGAGCAGAGTCAACTTGGTAAAAAATGGGCACACTGAGGTCTTTTTTTGTTTTTTTTTCCGTCACTTTTACCCCTTTTTAGCTTGTCACTTTCCTGTCCTTCTTTTTACCTTTTTTGGCCTCTAGGCCGCTTTTGTGGCTGCAGTGCCACCACCACCACCTACAGAATGAACAGTTAAAAGAAAATATTTATGAAAACTTGAAAACAAAATTGTCGTAACTCTATAGTAGGGAGGGATGGTGTGGGCTATGGTAGTATTCATTAAAGTAGTGAAATTCACTACGAAAAGAACTGGTTTAAGCACATGGAAAAAATGCTGTCTGAGTAGCCTACGTTACTTCTTGACTGAAACAACTGTGCGCTCGTGCGTTAGCTTTTGTTGATAAGGTATCAGCCTAAAGCAATCCCCTCTCCTGCCTAATTCACGAATTTGATGTCTTTTTAAAGTCCTGAAATTTTTAAGTGCGTTACTTGAAATCAAGCTGCTATCACCCTGAAATCACTCCAGTTTTGTGCTTTGTTAGCATAAATATACGCAATGAAGCTTTAATCACTTTAAAATAATTTCCTCACGGGAATGTAATTTCGTTCAGTTCACATTGTTACATCCAGGCATTGGAAGCATCTGCAGAATATAGTGTACCTGATTACAGTAGCTCATTTTTCTTGCCGCTTCACAACTTCATCCATGAGTTTTAAACTGGCACTATAACCGATTGAAAGTCTGCCGAATCTTTAATCTGGCGACATCCAGCGCTATACAGCACAATCTTAGCATTTGCTTGTATCAAGGTAAGGAATGTACAACGCTATTTCTTTTAAGGAAACAAGCCACGAGCCTCCTTAATAATTGAGTGAAAATTTGGTACGTCCTCCTGCAACTATGAACAATCTGTAAAGGTTAATGACATCACTGCTGCTAGATGGTTCCACAGTATTTTCGTACTATTTTCAATCGGTGATAGTAACACTTTAAACAGACACAACAAAAACTGGCTAGTGTGTGAGTGATAACACCGCCCTCAAGACTGTAGGCTAGGTGGGTAAATAGCAAAAGAAAAAAAATTGGAGTTCCTCAAAATTTTGTGGAAGTTTTCGGTATAATCTCAAATAACTTTTTACTTCTTGTGAAAGTACTTCCCACTTCCCTATAGTTATTGTCTAAAATCGTTTATTTTATGCTTTAAAAAGCTTTGATGGCTCTGCACCAAATAGTGTCTCCGCTCTTATCCCAGCAGCCATTGCCACCAGTCCTTTACTTAATCGTTTGAGCACGGACCAAGTAGGTCGCATCGATATGCTTGGTTATCTGCCAAAATATCTGATTTACATCGGAGTGAAAAGTTTGTGACCCCAGGTTTGCCACATGATCTTTCAGAAGTGGGAACGCCCTGGTTGGCTACCAGCTCTTACAAACAACTTCCAAACTTCATCTGCCCATTCCCGAATCCTATAGCATGGGTGACTGACGGCCTCAGCATCTCCTGGTAGAGGTATGGGCGTGGATTAACACATTAATCTTAATCACAAGATACCCGTAGTACGTATTTACCTTGCAGTTGGAATCGACGTCTTCGTGCGTGGCGTGCTAGGTCTCGCTTCAGGCCTTCGTTTCATCACCATCACATGTGAGCGATTAAAGATCGAGCAGGAATTCGTAGTCACTAATGTCATTTGTCATGTAGAAATACATAGCCTAACAATCCCTAGCTAATCTAAACTAGGCCTACCAGCACATTTCACATACGTTTGTTGCTCAACACTTGTCAACATAAAAGAGATGACGCGAATATTGTTAGCACGTGACTGACTCGTCTCATTTTTCAAGCCTGAGCACGAAACCGAAAGGTTTGCGCCTTTTTTCCAACCATAACCACCACTCATGTTCAGGCTTGAAAATACCAGTGGGTACGTCCTTACTTCTTAATGGTTTGTGTGCCTCTTTTTAGATACAGACTTCACTTGGGGTCTTGTCGACCTCTGTCCCCCAACAGCTTGTCAAACTGTTCAATTTCTTGAAGTAGGCTAACTGCTCATCTTGTTGAGTAATCTGAATTTTATTTTCTGGTGATGCTTCCATCCACTGTCTCATGTATTCCCTGTGGTCAAAATGCGGTACCAGCTTCCCCTTGGGTGCCCTTGACCCAGTCAATAAATAAATAAATGTTTAATCACATTAAGGGTTTGGAGCTGGAAGAGGGAACCCAGTAACACCAGTCCATAAAAGGGAAGGGAAGTAAGATAAAACAGAAAAGAGTCAAGGGACAACTGGAGCAACCAATTCTGGCCGCTTTAAAAATATCCTAAGGCAAATTTTATGTAATCAAAATTTAAATCAGCTGAACTCGCCTCAACAACCTCACTCGGCAAGGCATTCCGTGCGCGGATAACCCTAACGCAAAAGAAATTTCTTTATTGCCAAAACATCTTAACCTGGTAATTTTAGCATTACATTCCTCGAACGTGATGTTCCCCTGGAGGTTTCTTTTGCTGTGCAGCCGCCTGCTTGCATATCCCTGCTGCGCATGCGCGCGGCAGTCCTCCCTTATAAAAGCGACAGCGTGCACGCTATCGGCATTCATTTTCCTCCAGAGGTGTCTCCACGCCACCTCGTACCGGAGTTCCCTGCTTTCGCCCGAAAAAATTGATTCTACCCGATGATGGCCGCCGCATCCGAAGCCCTCGCTTCACTTGCTCTCCTTCGTCCGCAGATCATGACGCCGTTGGATCCACCCTCGACCATGACGCCGTAGGTTCAATCCCTGCCATTTCTTTCATCTGGTTCAAGACTCTCTTCGTCCGTGTTGCCGCTAGCGACTGCCGAAGTCCGGACGCAAGCTGTCAATGCCAACCTTTGTCTGCAGACGACCGCTTTCACCCTTGGCAACCGTTGGATCTCACCCTAGACCACGACGCCGTCGATCAGATCCCCGCCATTTCTTTCGTCTGGTTCAAGACTCTCTTCGCCCGAGTTGCCGCTTACGACTGCCGTAGTCCGGACGCAAGCTGTCCACGCCAACCTTCTCCGACGCTCATCGCCGTTCCGGCTG
This sequence comes from Lithobius niger, assembly GCA_023313725.1. Lineage (NCBI taxonomy): Eukaryota > Metazoa > Arthropoda > Chilopoda > Lithobiomorpha > Lithobiidae > Lithobius > Lithobius niger. The sequence goes on from JAHWFP010074728.1 coordinate 24,293, forward strand.
GCTGCACCCGCGCCAACGGCTTCCCTCGGATGACGCTCCCCCTACTGGCCTCCGCCCTTCTGCCGACACGCTTCAACGGAGCTCAAGTCCTTTCAGCCGCGTCCCGAACCACATTCCTGGATGTGACGTGTTGCTGGCAACCGTCTGACTCCCGTTTCAGTTTCGATTGTTTCCAACGATTGAATTTGCTACCGAGTTTTAGTTACATGATGTCACCTCGATCAAGTTTCAAACAACTGGGTCAAGACTTGAAACGTCATTCAAGTGAGGAATCAAGACTGTTCCGGTTCTCCACAGCTTGTCCCTTAGCAACAGTTTTCTGCCGATCTCTCGCTCGTCTGCCGTCTACACTGCTGCTGGTCTCGACTGTGGCTCACTCCAAGCATCGTGTGAATATCAAGTCAACAATTGCTGTTCAGTGCTGCTCATCTCGCTCGTGGCTAATCCCACGTTTTTTGTGTAAACAACAAAGACCGAAGTCGTCTACACCTCTTGCTGCTTGTCTCGTCCGTGGCTGACCTCACGTCTCGAGTGAAAATCAAGTCACCTGTTGCTGTAAACTGCTGCTCGTCTCACTCGTGGCTAGAACTCACGTTTGAGTGAACCAAGACGGACGCCGTTTGCCCCTCTTGCTGTTGTCTCGACCGTGGCTAACCCCACGTCTCGAGTGAAAATCAAGACAACAGTTGCTGTCCTACTCTGCTGCTTGTCTCATTCGTGGCTTAAAACCCACGCTTGGGTGAAGAGTCAAGTTGGAGCCATCTGCTCGTCTCTTTCGTGGCCTAAACCCACGTTTGAGTGAACCAAGACGGACGCAGTTTGCACCTCTTGCTGCTTGTCTCGACCGTGGCTAACCCCACGTATCGAGCGAAAATCAAGACAACAGTTGCTGTCCACTGCTGCTCGTCTCATTCGTGGCTATAACCCACGTTTTGAGTGAAGAACCAAGACGGAAGACGTCTACACCTCCTGCCGCTTGTCTCGACCGTGGCTGACCCCACGCCTCGAGTGAAAATCAAGTCAACATTGGCTGTCTACTGCTGCTTGTCTCAATCGTGGCTAAATCCCACGTTTTGAGTGAAGAACCAAGACAGAAGTTGTTCGCCCTCCAGATCTGACGCCGCCATTGACTCCCGCGCCAGTGGCTCCCGCCGTCGAGTCAGAGTTGTTGCTCTCGCCTCTCCCACCTTCGACATTTGAAGCTCCACGTCTCACTAGGCCAGCCGTGGAAGCCGTTGTGGACTGGATCGTCCATCGACGGCCCCTGCCACCGGCTCTCTCGCCATTTTTCATCCTCCTCGCTGATGCCATTCCCCCCGGCTTGGGTGCTGCCGTCTGGATCCCGTCGCCGTGGTTCCCGCACTGCACGCTAAACTCTTCGGCCTGTCTCCGGTCTGCCCATAGCCGGGACGTCGCCGTCGAGTCTGGGTTGTTGCTGAAGCCTCTCACCACGACATGGAAGCTCCACGTCTCTGCAATGCTGCCGTGAAAGAAGTTATGAACTGGATCGTCCATCGACGGCCCCTGCCTTCGGCTCCCTCGCCGTCTTTCGTCCGCCTCGCTGATGCCGTAACTGACACGTACTATGCTAATGATCTCGCAAGCTCCCGCCTCTTCGGCCGTCTTGGATTTGGTCCGCCGATTTCATAAGGAAGGCCAACCGTGTCTGAACTTTTTGCCCCATGTACGCCTTACCCAGATGTTGCCGCTCTGCACCTTGCTGAAAGTCGGCCAGGCCTGCATCCCTCGCTCCTCACGCTCGTTCGTCTTTCATTCGCCCTGTTCGGATGTTTGCATCCCGCACCATGATGATGATCTACCGAGCCAGCATTCCTTGCTCCAAGCAACTCGTCTTTCACCCGCCTTGCCCGTTTCGAACCTTGACGAAGATCTGCCAAACCTTCGTTCCTCACTCTACGCACTTACGAATGATGACTATGTGAGCCTGCCGTCTCTTGGTCCCGCTTCGTCCGCTCCCTCTCATGCTCTCCTTCGTCCGCATGTAACTGCTTTCACCCTCGGCAATCGCTGGATCTCCGCCCTCGACCTCGCCGCCGTTGGTCCGATTCCTGCTGCCTCCTTCACTGAAGCCCTACCTGCAAGTCTACGTCTTCTCGGACTCTCCCTTGCAAATCGGCTCTGCGAGAGGATTTTCTACGGGCGAAAGACGTCTACCGTTAAGCCAAGAAATCCCTCCAGCGGGCGACGGCAGCTTCTCGCTCACCAGCCCGCAACTCTCCTTTGGTCTTATCGTCCAACTCCTTCCAGATTGACTGAAGCGTCTCCCGCAGCAAAGTCCAGAACATCGTCCAGGAAACGGTACGCGAGATGCAAGACAATCCCATGCCGCCTCCATCCCGCACGTCTTCCGCGCTACATGCCCGCACACAAGCCGGGGTAATTTCTGCCTCCAGCCGTGACTCTCGCAAACGGGTCTTCCTCTGACGCAAGACGTCTTCTCCCTCTCGTCCGCAAGCTTCTCCCTCTGCCGTCCCCTCGGCTGCCACTGAAGTTTGGCCGCCTGCTGTCCCACTTTCGTCCGGCAAGAGGATTCACTTCCCAGACGATGCCGCCGACGACCAGACTTTCCCACTAGCTACGCTTTTAAAGACGGTCGAAGAAACTATTCCCGACTGCTTCCTCTTCTAGCCCTCGCAGTCGGCTGACGCTCCCGTGGTCAACCGCGGGCTGAATACTGGCTTCGGTTTCGCTCTCAGAGACAAGAACACCAAACCCCGCAACCTTTTAGGGCAATCCACCACGCTGCTAACCTACCTCCTCCGGAATGAAGCTCCCTACTCAGCAAGGGCGACCTCGCTCGTCCTCGACAAGGAACCACCACCACCCCGACCAGGCCGTGGAAGCTGCTTCTTCCACCCGTTGGGCGACGGCGCTACGAACCCGAACTTCGCAACCTACCCGGAATGTGAATTCTTAGGCAGCGAAGTGAAGATGGACTTCGGCACCGCCCTCTCAATCCCGAAGAAGGCTAACATCCCAACTTTCGTTCTTTGCGTGAATGACAAATGCATTCGGCTAAGCCTATGTGCCGCCTCTCAAGCCGACGTTCTCAACACTGCGGTGAACGCCTATGCGAGAAACTATCCTCGGACGCAAGCCCTGAAGAAATACGCAATCTTTCGTCCCTTATTAGGCAGCTCTTCCAGAAGACAAGCTTCGCCACGCATCATTCCATCAACTGGGCTACGAGAGCCCTTTTCATCAACAAACTGCTCTTCCGGGACATTGCTCTTTCGTCCGCAATCAACTTGAAGGTCTCCACGACGCACCGGCTCCGCAACCAACCCATCCACGAGTCGGACACGCTCTTCCGGGGTAACAGCCCGACCCTCGTCCTCCCTGGGACAACCGGAACAGGACGCAGCTCCCTCGCAATCTCCTCGTCACAACGACTTTCGTCCGAAAAACCCACTGCCCTTTCGGACGGACCAGCCTCGCTCTCGTTCCGGCCAACGCAAACAGAAGCGAGCCGCCACTCCAGACCGACGTAGCCGCCACTAATCACCGGGGCAGAAGCAACTTTCGTAAGAACCAGCAATGACGCCTTTCACCCATCCTGTCTTCCAGTCGGTGCAAGTTTACGACTTTTTCTCCCGGCTTGGCTACAATTAACAAAAAAAACCAGAATTCCTTTTCATCATCAAACACGGCTTTCGTCCGGAATTTCTGTCAAAACCAAGGAAAACCCAACACCCCGACTTAAATCAACACAGGGTTTTGTTCAAAGTTTACGAAGACCTCCGCAACTCTGCTTACCCCGCTCGATTGAGTTGAAACAACTGACTTCTTGACGTGTAACAACCAACCGAGGACTTCCATTGTTCAACCTTTAAAAAAAAAAAAAAAAAAACTGTAGAGAAGAAAGAAACCAACTTCTCCTCCTCACTAACTCGCATTCTAACGTACGGAACCACAACCTGATGCAAAGATCGTGTATGTAAACGGACTACACCGGCTACGACCTATTGTTGCTACCCGTACAGTAGTCAGTCCCCCCTTAAGCACTCGGAACGAAGCAGAAGCAAGCCAATCACGATGGTACTAAACATTCACGACGGAAACAAGCCAAGCAGTGTACAGGACAAATAACCAAATTTCGAGATTCACAACCTGCTCTGATCAAAGTGCGAAGTTTTCAACAACTTTTTGGGGGACAGCCTGCTTGCATTCCGGGGTGCCCGTCAAGGCGGTGCCCGCCACCTAACTGTGACGAGGTCTGCTGATAATGCAAAATTATCAGGTTAAGATGTTTTGGCAACAAAGAAAGAACATTTTGCCGGCCCCCAGTCTGGCCGGCTAAAAATGGTTTCTTTTTGCCTAAAACATACTTAACCTAACTCCCGCCCTGCCTCCCCTCTCGAGTCACCGCCTGACATATTGAGAGTAAAATGAATGCCGATAGCGTGCACGGTGTCGCGTTTATAAGGGAGGACTGCCGCGCGCATGCGCAGCAGGGATATGCAAGCAGGCGGCTGCACAGCAAAAGAAACCTCCAGGGGAACATCACATTCGAGGAATGTAATGCAAGATTATCAGGTTAAGTATGTTTTAGGCAAAAAGAAAACATTTTTAGCCGGCCAGACTGGGGGCCCGGCAAAATGTTCTTTTTCGGCACTCGAGCTTGGACGCCTGTCAAGCAAGTTTAAAAGAATGTCCACGGGTGATCGCTGGGACTGGAATCGAAAAATGGCAGGTCGACAGCTAGGAAACCATGCAAATCTTAAATGTAAGGATTAAGTCAGCAATGAGTCTACAAAGTTCAAGGGATTGAAGCCAGGTCCGAACCAACCTTTCGCAGTAAGACAAGTCCCGCAAATTGTCGAGCCGTTTTGTGAATTTTCGTTGGGACAGATTCAAGTCTGTCAATATCACCCAGTAACGATAAGGACCACACCGGCCTGGCATACTCAAGGATGGGGTGAACAAAGACTTTAAAGGCTCATACCTTAGTTTGTACATTTCCGAAAATGAAGCAGCTATCCACAATAGCCAACCTACGAAAAGACTTTGCTGAATGCAAAGGCAATGCTTGGAGGGTTTAAGGTTTGAAGTAAGGCAGATCCTTAGATCATATACCTCAGAAACCATGAGCAAAGGCTGGTGATTTATAAATTATGGAATGGTGCCCTCCATATTGCCAATATGAAAAGAGTGACACTTTTTGATGGACAATGGCAATTGCCATCTAACACTCCAGTCCGAAACCAAAGAAACCGAGTCGCACAACATGCCACAGTCCAAAGTGCGGTCAAGCAGTGGGACACCTTGCTTCAGATCATCCGCAAACCTAAACGGCTGAATGGGCTCAGACGATGGTTTAAGGTCATTCAGGTATACAACAAACAAGAGGTCCCAGGACTGACCCCTATGGGACGCCACTTAAAATTTGTGCAGAGGACGAACGAGTGTTACCAATTACAACGCACAATCTTGAAGAGGTTATAACGGTTTGCAAAGTCTTCTACCAATTCCGTTAATGATTTGCTCCGCTGCACAATCTCGCTGGTAACTTCACTCTTTTGCTTCTTGCTGTAACTCGTCAGCTGTTAACTGTGGTGCTCTTCGCACACTGATGTATCTTGCACTACTGTCAGGATGGCCTTTTCTTTGTTCCTTGTCCCGTGTTTCTCAGCAACTACCCACATATCATTTCTTGGGCTTGAACTTGTACTGAATCATCTGCAACAGTTTCATGCATCTTTTCATTACAGTCAGATATGATTGTCTGATTGAGGCTTACTTTATCGAAAGCCACTTGCATAACTTGCTTCAGAAGCTTGGAGTCCTCATCTACTCGTCCCAATCCTCACATCTACTTCAAAAGGCTTGGAGGTAGAATCAGTCCCTGTAATTGATATCGCCCCATCTTCCCCCACTATTGGTAAGGGTGTAGTAGACTGTCGATTGTGATGTCCGTCCACTACAAATGCTTGTGGACCAGCACACTTCAACATTTTCCTTCTCTCTCTGAACTTTGTTTTTTACTTTCTTTCCCCATTTGGAACTCGGTACTACCGTCAATCGTGTATTAAAAGCCCAGTTGAAGCTAAATCCCACCCCCTAAAATGCTGTAAAGTCAAAATCATGATATAGTGGAGTTACAGCCCACCCCTCAAATTGTCGTTTCTAGTCGTTGGCAGAAAATTTCTACTACCTGTAAATTTAATTGCATTCATTTCCTGAGTGCTGTTTTGTGACTTGAGGTTTTTTCGCTCTCCTGATAGACCAGTGCGCAGCCCCACCGCGCATGCGTCACCGTGCGCAACCCTCCTATAGAAGCAGACGTCTCGACCCTGGTGGCGATCTCTTTTCCTCAAGCTCGCCTGTGCGCATCGCTTCAAAGACTCCTGACCTCCACCCATTGAAAGTGCCCGAAGCCTTCGCTGAAAGTCAAGTCCAAGTGGAATCAACGACCAAGCGAAGAGGATCTTCCCCTAACCTTCACCGACAACATAAGGGAAGAAAACCTTCGCCGAACGTGGCACCCATCCTTCGCCTCAAGCACGAAGAATGCTCGCCCTACCACCTGATGACCCATGCACGATTATCTTTGCAAGCGTCATGAACGTGCTACCCAAGCCCCTCGCCGCAAGCATCAAACATGCTCTCAACACCTAAAGCCTTCCCCAAAAGCCTATCAAGTCCAAGTTAAATCAACTGCCAAGCGAAGAGGGCCTTCACCGCAACCTCAAAGGGAATGAATCTTCGCCGAACACTAGCCTTCGCCAAAAGCCAAGCAAGCTTTCGCCGAACACAAGCCTTCAACAACACAAGCATCTCGTTCACCGAAAGCACAACCTTCGCTGAAGTAGACCGACAAAAGAACCGTCAACACCTCTGGCCATATTGTCTTTGGAAGCGTCATGAATGTTCGCCGAACATTCGCGAACGTCTTATCCACAACCCTTCATCGTTCGCCAAACATCACAACTAAAGAACCCTCACCGAACGTCTCGCCTTCAAACCTTCGCCGAAGACACGCCCTTGACCTTTCACACGCCAAACGTTCCGAACGTCATAACTGAACCTTCGCCGAAGGCCCCTCCTTGTTCCTTCATCCGAACCTTCACTTGAAATCTCTTCTACAACCATAATGGATCTGTTGTCCTTTCCTCCTCCTGTTATACATCCACCTGCAGGCCCATGCATCGTTGTTTTGCCTTCACCAATTCAACCAGCTCTCAACGCTCACCATCATCTTCTTTCTCAGCATCTTCAACCACGCTGAACTCCCATCTAGGAATTCTGGTTTCATGGCGTCAGCGATCTCCGTTTCCCCTTTGAAGACTGAAACCTCTTTCCTGCCCTTTCACCATCCTCACACTTCACCTCATTTGTACGTGAATGGATCGCATATTGTTCACCGAACGTCACTAAAAGAACCTTCATCCAAGGTCTCTCCCCTGAACTCCTTCATCAATAATTTCATGACTAGCTACGTTGCCCCACCTTCTCCTACTCATCTTGAACTTAGCTGCTCATGACGACCTTCACCAACAAACCTAGAAGCCTTCATCAATCACTCACCAGCCCCTTCGTTGGAGCCTGCTAAAATCGCTTGCCGTGTAACGAACCTCCATTGAAACATCTCACGTGAACATCTCTCGCCGAAAACTTTGTTCACTATTTTCGTTGAAAGTTCCCCATACTCTTTGCACAAGTCTGAATTACCAGTCCTGCTCCTCCACCGTCCTCACACAACATCAGTGTGTGGGTCTCATCTTCTGCAAATGATCCTTTTTCAAGAAACGACATACCTCCTAACAACCTGAAACGTTGCTTAATCAGCTCATCTTGGAACTTCTACACCTTCTCAAAAGACTCGCGTTGGATCTGCTATCTACACGTCATCAATTCTTAACCTCTGAACTGATGTCTCACTGCCGGATTTCTCTCAACGTTCGAGTAAGGAACAACTGGAATTAAACATGATTCGACCAAGATTCAGCGCTCCTCGTTACCTCACTTTGGTCCTGAGGTGTCCTCCCTGGGAAAAATGTTTCCTTACTTAACAAAATCTTCCTCTACCATGCCGTGGTCAAGATTTTTTTCTTCGCCCTTCTGGGCTCGTTAAAACGAACCGGATTGATTTGAATCTGATCTCCAATCCTAATTCCTTGCAACTAAGGCATCAACATTCTTCGGGTAGGGATAGACAGATATTAAAATCGCTATCGGTATTTACAGATATCGGTATCGGATTTGTATCTGTGTTTATTTACAGATATTTTGCCGATACGACCATCTTACGTGCGCACTGGCTATTCTGCCTAGCTGAAGAGAAACCTTTCCTGTATAGCACCGCTTGCATCGCATGACATCATCTGGACAGCGTCTCGGTGAATTTAACGCGTGCGTACTGTTGGCTTTTTGCAATTCGGCCTTTCTGCAGTGTGGACTGGATTATTTTATGGTCAGAGGTACGAATGAGTTTGACTTTTTTACCTGTTGACTTTTTAAAAAATAGTTTTTGGTGTATCGGAATCTGTATCGGATCGGAGTGAGGGGAAAATATCGGGATCGGATCGGTATTTTTTTGTATCAGTCGATCCCTATCTTCGGTACCACACTATCCGTGCCGTTGTTCCCACTGACATTTTTCAAGAAAAACGACTGTAACCAACATCTGGGCTACCTACTAGCAGTCATCATGTACACAGCCACCTACGCTCTGTACGAAGGATTAATTCATGAATCAAGTTACCGACACTTCACACAGCTGCCCTTCCTAATCAACGAACTCCTCAAGATGACGTCTTTCATACTGTTACACATCCCACTGGTTCACTACGCACAGATACCCCGCCATATCAACCCTTCGGAAACCACAAATTCACTCGACCTCAACGGCCTGCCAACTCTGTGGTGTTCTAAAAACCGGCCAATTCACCTCGTGGACTCCTCCACCACTCAAATGACAACCAGTCTGTTCGGGGAAGCACCATTAACATTCACGGCAGGCTAAACGATGAACGCCTCTGACACTTTCAACCTGTTCAACATCCGGAAACTTCTTCATTGTCTGCCACAACCTTGGAGCATCCACACCATGGGAATTTTTCACAACTCCCCCCTCCCTTCTTCAACCTATGAGTGAGCAAACTCCTCAGGAATGATGCTGTCCCCATTGACTCCCGGATCAGACACCACTCCTCACAATCTCACTCGAATCCTGAAACCTGCACTCTGCATGGGCAATTCGAAATCACATCTCCATAGTCAAAATTCTTCAGACAATACCATGGACAAACCAATCTGTCTTGACTAGTCACCACTTCTCTGACATAACAAGACAGTAACATGAGCCTCTTCGTCTGGGTTCATTAGTGACAGCCAGACGTGTCGTCTCGTCCCCTTAAGCACTTAATACAGAAACGAAGCCCTCCTGAAGACGGAAGCAAGACCCCCAACCGGGATCCTCCAGCAGATAGCAAGACCACACATCAAATTCCTGTTTCTGTTATTTCACAAAGTGCAACGTTTTATCAAACTTTTATACCAGTCGCAACCCGGGGTAACTCGCCATGATGGTGCCCGCCACCTATGTTGACGAGGTCTACTGTAAATGCAATTATATTTACAGGTAGTAGAAATTTTCTGCCGACGACTAGAAACCTAAATTTTTTTGGGCCCCCCCCCCCCAAAAAAAAAATTTAGGTTTTTCTACGAAAAATTATTAAGTTATATGATGTGAATAAAGACAGTACTGCTTGCTATGTTTACTGGCCCCTTCTCCCTCCCTGTAGTAATAGTGGACTCGTTTAGCTCCTAGGACCTGCACAAGGCCTGGGCATCTCTCATCTAAGCCTCCTCCCTTCTTCATTTTAATTAAAAGGATGTAAAAATTGGTCTTTCACAGAGATCGTTCGAAAGCTTTGAACTTTCTGTAATAGATGTTCAGAACGGTTAGAAAATTGATAATGCTTGATTTACCCCCCCCCCCCTATTTTTACCAAATTAACTGCATAATCCCATGGGCAATTAATCCACGATTTATGGTAGTTTAGTTTGGTTCATCATACGGCAAAGTCCGTGACTTGTAGCTATACCCCATGGAGGAGTTAATGCTGCGCCATGTGCCTGTCCAACATTGCCTTGAAGCAGTTGAGCTGGCCCTACACAGATCGTCTGGAAGATTGTTCACTCATCAATAACGGCAACAAAGAAAAAAATTTTCCTGTATTAAGTCTACTGTGTGGCTTCTGTAGCTTGAGGGAGTTCTTAAGTTAGTGGTGGTGGCCATCGTAAAGAACTCGTTTGGGTCCAGTTTGTAATGTCTCTTGAGAATTTTGAAGCACTCGATAAGTATGCCACTCGTTTGTCTCTGTTCCAGGGTTGGCAGCCTGGACAGCTTCAACCGCTCCTCGTAGCCCACCTTGTCCTTCATGAGTACGCACGCAGCAAGTCTCTGCACGCTCTCCAACAACTGACTTGTCTCGCTGAACCAGGGAGCCCATGCTGCGCTGGAGAACTCCACAAGTGGCCAGATGAGAACCTTATGAACTGTAGCAAAGTTTTCAGGAGAAAGCCTAGGTAGATGTTTGGAAAGGAAGCCAGCCGTTCGCTTGGTCGTAGCAGCAGCAGAAGCACATTGCTTGCTTACAGTCAGATCAGACTCCATAATAACGCCCAGATCCTTGATTTGCATTGTTGCAGATTCAATTTTAATTTTTGTTTTCAAGTATTGAGGTCGGTTTTAGTAAACATTACGGCTGATGTAGATTTAAATATTTAGCAGGCAACCTATGTTGATGATGGATCAGTTTTCAATCCAGTCATTGCCATAAGAATGCTTTGTTTTTTGTTCAGTACTTCAGCCAAAACACAAGTTTATGTTTCCTGCTTTCACTGTTTTTATAGTTTAATAAATACAGATGCAAACTTACTTACGCTGCCTTCTGGACTTGTAT
>JAHWFP010074729.1:0-26728 GCA_023313725.1 Lithobius niger
TATAGCTAATCCGTCTCCATGATTGCAAATTCCGCAGGGAACATAGCCAAGCACGTTGAATAAAATAACAAATGAATTGGCTTTGTAAGTACGTTTGATTCATTTCTTTCGCTAGGGAAAGTAGCAATTTGCCGCTACTCCACCCATAAAATCCTGTGAAACACAACGCACAATTATTTGCTGCAGGGCAGTTCGGGGCTGCCTTCCAAACTGTTAAATCTCTTGATAGCGATCGAACGAAGGTAATCGTGAGTTTCAAGAGTCGTTTTATAGATGTCGTCCGTCCGTTTAGTTTTTTTTTTAATAGCTTAAGAAAATGCTAAATGATAAATATAGTATCGGGTTTCCAACGCTGCGACGGCGACGAACGCTAAGTTCGTTGGAATGCAAATTATTTCGCCCGTCCTTTTCGTCGTGCAATCGGAATGCAAGTCACGCGCACGTAATAATTCTTAGCTGAAATTAACGAAGTCCTCCTGCGTCTAGAGAATCTGGCGTCGGAAAAAATTCCGGCGCGTCGAGTAACTCCAATCTGCTTTCTCTCTCGGCTGACTGCGCGGAGCTGCCCTTTGCCTCCATTATATGATTTGGCGTGGCTTTGGGCTTTTTATTTTTAATTATTTGTTTATTTATTATTTTTTTTTTTTTTGCGTGGTGGGGGTACGGAGGGGGTTAACAGTGACATTTTGTAGAAAAATTGACCCTTTTCCGGACGATATGCTGTGCTGAAGTGAAAATCTGCAGAATAAGCAATCGTCCATAAGGGGACCGAACACAAATGACGTCACGCAAGAGATTGGGAACGGTGCCACCCGCCTGCCCGTTTCAGGGGCCCCCGGCCGGGGGGGGGGGTGAGAAGTCACTAAATGTTGACATTATTGTCGAACAAGTTTTACAACGAGTAAGAAAATCCCTGAATTGTCTCCCTGTTGATCGGTAACGAAATGGGCGATGAGGGGGGGGGGGGGGGGGGGGAATTCCACCATCTGTAACGTCCTCCTGTAAAAAATGTGACCGGGAAGGGTGTTAAAATACGGAAAAATTTCAGCGACATCATTTGTGTGCGGGACGCAAAAGTGTATTCCGCTATGAGAAATTTCAGCTGCTTTGCAGATTTTTGATTTTTTTTTCCAAAAATTGAGCAGCATTTTCCGTCCTTTTCCATTTTTTTTAAAACTGCTTATGCACTTTATGCATAAAAGCAGTTAATGAAATACGGTTGGAGAGAAAAAGGGCTCACTTCGTGATGTCACTAGGACTAAACAATAGTCCTAGTGACGTCACGTCCCACTCGAGTCGTTTATTCGAATGGGTCAGTCGTATCACTTATTCACGTCAGGCCGGAAGTCCCAGAATGTCAGTCGATTAAGCATGATTTTCGATGAGAACACGTGCCAGCAAATTGTAGGCTTAGTTATTGAACAGTTTATGATGAAATCGTTTGCATATGAAGGGTTCTAGGTCCTTGATCAAGATTTTTTCCCAACTATGCGTTTGTATGGAAAATAAGTTGAACCGGAATTAAACTAGTTAGTTTCAGGTTTTGCCAACCATCACACAGAAAACGGAGTCCTTTCTGTCGTTCTTCTTTGGGCGAACCGCTAAAAAAAAATTGCGGCTACTTTGTGCTTTGCCGGTAACTATCCTCGTATTTTACTCATATCGACAATTCGGGTCGTTATGTGGAACAAATAGCTCCTGCTAATCAGATATTCCGATCATTGTATAATCGGTGGAAGTTATCGTAATATTATTTAGTGTAAGATCTGTGTAGCTTTGGTAGTATCAATTCTACAAACGTGAGCAACGGGACAGTGCATAGCTGTAGTATGGAGGAGCCCGGATATTTTCCTACGATGACGGATTTGGATTGAAAGGCAGCGCTATATGTTACTGTAAATAAAGACAGAATTCTAGTTTCATTATACGCTCACTTTCGAAAGAAAAAAAATAGAGAGCTTTAGCTGTAGAAGAAAAATAGAAATTGGCTGGTCATTAATTTAGCTCGTCCTGAATCGCTTAGTTTTTACTTAACAAAAGTTAACAAGCATTACGTTTGAATGAAGAATGCTATCGCTCTTAGTTGGCGGTTAAGGTCGAGACGATACCTTTTCTTGTAAAATTTACAGCGGGGGAGATGACGATAAAAATCTAAATGACGTAATAGGACGCGAGCAGGTGAGTTTTGAGATCACGGCCAACTGCGAAAAGCACAGCGGCGTGGGTATGACGAAGAGCGGGCGAGCGAAACAGCGATTGGAACAGAGCTTCGTACTATCGCGAGGCGCGACAATACAATATGCAGGATTGCTTATCCTAAACCACTGTCCCCCAACGCCCTCCCCCCAACAAAGAAAGCTACCAAACGAAAGACTTCTTCCTCTCCCCTCAACTCTGCCAGCAGTTATACTTTTCATCTGATTTGGCTTGAGGGGAGTGGGAGGGGGTCGGCCAGTTGCTTTGGGGTCTAGCCTGGGATCACCGGATTTTAAGGGCACATTTTTTTTAACCCAAGCTGTGCCAAAATAATATTAATTTTTGTATTCATTACATTTTATTTTATAAATCTACGTATTCTGACTGAGGTCCACTTTTCAGAATGAGACTTTTTCTTGGGTGTGATGGGGAGGACGGTGGTTGTTTGTTGACCCCCCACCCCTCCCAAAAAAAAAATTCGATCGTGGTCGTATTGCATGCCTGAATGTTTAGACCTATTTAGTAGATTTGCATTACTGAAACCTATATCGCACTTTTATTATTCATTTAATAAGAGCGTAATCGGAGCACTGATTGTGATAGCTTCTACGCGTGCGTAGCCTACCATGAATTGTGTCCTCCGTTCTTCAACTGTCCTTTTATCTGTCCCAACCCACATACAAGTCGTGGTCTCATGATTGTTTAGCATAAACAGTTATTGTATTTATTTAAATTCTTGTTTTAATTAGTGACCTGCCGTGAGAAGTGGAGTTTAAGGTACTTCTCGTCATGTCTTGCTGTTTGTCTGCATGTCTGTATGCACCATAACTTTGAAGTTCCTATTCATTTCAATTTATCGTCATGAATTCTTTGCCCAACAATAGTTATCATTATTCATGGCAGGGATGCAGAATATGCCAGAACGCTACAACGAGGTTCGCGGGAAATTTCAGAGAACTGTGGAAACTCACTGAAAAATGGCTTGCCTACATAGTGAAAGCCTGTGGAAATTTAAAAAATCTGTAGGAAAATTTTGTGGGACATTTTGTCCAGTAAGAATTTTCTGCACCCCTGATTCATGGTAATTAATTATAAATTAATGTACACCTAAAAGAAAAAAAAAATTGACCGTAAAACGGCACATAAAATCACGCGAGTCACGCCATTCTTTAATGGTTGAAAAACCTTTGATTTACATATTCAACCCATACATCAACCGTATGAAGTCTTCGCCGCTTTTTAAGGCAGTGGCTGTAGCTATACTGCTCTTTTTTCCCCCGTATAGCTCGGCAAATTTGGGTGGAATTTGACGATGAAGTATACAATTCGAACCAATTTTTTCTTGGGGACGGGGGGGGTGGGGGGGGGGGGTGGGAGAACTATCCAATGGTTCTTGCTGGAACAAATTAATTTTTAAAAAATTTGTGGATGTTGTAACTTGTGCTAAGGAAGTGGTCGATTGCTTTCGAGAAGGCTCAATCCTAATTCACTTCTTACTGCATGGCTAGGGGACTATACACGTAGCATTGCATATTAGGCATCACACCAAGGTTGCCGCCTGTTTTGACCCTGTTTAGCTCCAAGGGTTAACCGTTCAATTCGATCCCCAACACCAACTGTGGATCATAACAAAAAGTGAATTCTGGACCGCAAGAGGTGCGTTGACTCTCAGCTATGAATGTGGATCGTCTTCGCCAAAATAAAAACACAAACGATATTGTTGTACAATTCGTATCCGCCATTTACAATACCCACAACATTTTTTGCCAACCGGCAAAGGTTTTAGTGTCAATGAGTTAATGGGTAGCGCCGCCCTTCTTCGTGATATGTCTGGTTTCTCCGTTGCTCTCATGTATGATAAACCTCCTTAATAAAAGGACGTCTCAACGATACCTTCCACAAGCTCGGCAAACATCACATCAACCGGAAAACCGCGCAACTCCATCTGTTGAAACACTTTGAAAACCTTGTCAGTTTTACCAGGAGCTTATAAATGCGGACGTGGGAGTATCCGTGTGTAACTCTCGCTTTGCATTTCACCGAGTGTCACAAGGTCGTCTGATAGACAAGCTGCAGATTTTGCTTCCTGGTTCTAGGCCAGCTGAATTAAGTTTGAAGTAATGGTGGAAGAAAGTAAGCTTATGTAACCGGTGAACAGCAAAACATGCAATAAAAACACATTAACACTGAATTATGTCGCACTGTCTCTTCCAACTGCCAGTGAAAGGTGCTGTCACAACACTTTCTGGGAGTGCGTTCCAAGAATTAATGGCTCTCACAGTGAAGCAAGACTGTCCAACAATGGTGCGGATTCGTAGTTTTGCCAACTTCATGCCATGTCCTCTGGTTAGTACGACAGTCGACTGTTGAAAAAACTGGTCGACGGGCAAAATCACTTCGCCAGACGGAATTTGACGAGTCTTGATAAGGTCACCTCTTAAACGCCATCAACAAGGGTTGTCAGGTCAAGTCTTTTCAATCGTTCTTCGTAAGCCAAACCCTTCAGTGACAAGCAGTGCTCAGTGACGGCTCTCTGAATTTGTTCCAACCTGTCACCATTGTAATGGGGTGACCAGGCGTGTACACAGTATTCAAGTTTTGGTCGGATAAACGTCATATACAATCTTCTTGCATTCGTAAGTGTCCACGGTTTAAAGGGACACCCGGCCTGCCTTATAACATTCTGCCTGCCTTTTAACAGCCACGCGCAGATCACCATCCATGCATTTACCAGCGCTAAGATCGGCTGGGGTGGTAGCTGCGTTCCTTGCAGCGAGAACGTAGCTGCTGTCTCGGTTGGCTTTGGGAATAGTACACGAAACAGCATCAAGTTAAAGATTGTGTCGTCACAAACCGGAATGATTCTCATATTTTAACATCACAATTTATAATTTTGTAGGCTAGTGTCTTATAATTTTCTTCGGCGATCTATTGGAATAATTAATTTTAATTTTTACTGCATTAGTCTTTTAGATTTTTGATCTCATGGTAATTATTAGAAAATTAGTACATGCACACACAGAGATGAAACGTCATGATTATTGTAAACGCGCTAAAGGATCATATATTGCGGGACGCAGTAAATAAAGTTAACAATTATTCAACAGAAAATCTCCTAGACGCCACATTTTAAAACGGATTTTTACCAAGGGATTGACTAAAGGCTAGGAAATAGACCTTTGGGGCCGTACTTGATGTGGTGGATCGGGAAAAATGGCGCTGGGAGGTATATCCCTTTAAACATAGACTCTAGAATCAAAAACGTTTTCGGACATCATTTACAAGTTGTTGTACCTGATTATGGAACTTAGTTATTAACCTTGCCAAAATCTAGTTTACCAAATCAGTGCTAACTGGCATTAACTTCCCGGCACGCGCGAGGAACGGCGTGGAGCTGGGAAGCAAGACGAGCAATTGCTACCTCAGTCGGCCTTGGCTTAAGAAACAAAACAGGTTTCATTGTAACTTAAACGCTACTTTTTGCAAACGGAGACAAGCAGTCGCGTTCATATTTAGAGCTGCAACACAACACAAGTCATATTTTTCACACATACTTATCAGGCAAAAAACCTACACAGCAATATTTTAACGTAAGTTTCCCGCAAAATTAAAAAACTGTCATTCTTTTGACAACTGGCCGAATGTGGTCGGGACTACGTACGAATGGAGGAGCTTGAGGTACAATATTGTGGGAGACTCTTCCTGTATGCCGCTCCTGGTTTTACAAATTTGTCACTTGGCCTCAAGAGATGGAGCCACTGACAAAACCCATTTTGTTAACATCTTACTTCCCGTAATTTTTATAATTGGTTAATGTTTCTGGCCAGTGGCGTGTGCAGAGTAGGGTGGGTCCCTGGAACAGTACTACAGGTGGGTCCCTGCGTGGGAAGGGGGCATTAGTTATAGTGCGGCCGATAGGGCCCTATAGATCCTTCAGACCCTATTCAACAATGGTTTAAGACTTGGCTTTTAAGTTTGCTTGTATTTGATGGGTGGGCCGGGGCCCCCAATGCAGAAGGGCCTCTGGCATCTGCCTGTCTGACTCTATGGTTTACACACCACTATTTCTGGCGGTGCTGCGACGGGCTTTTAGTTAGGGGGCTTTGGTAGGACGGTTATTTTTCTTCTTGTGTGGACCACCACTCCCAATTCATGTTATCGGACGGTCAAACGCAAATCGAGTACACAAGAAAACTTTGTGTATGTAATTAAACGCACCTTACTCGGATGAACCGTACATAAATCGAGCGAACATACTAAGTTTCAGTTTTCGTCTTCCCGGCAGTGAGTTTCTGGCAGTTCTGTTTGTTGGATTGGGGGTCATTTTAAATTGTTTCATTCCAGCACGAAGCGCTGCCGTCTGCAGTTCTGATTGCGCACTGCCATAAGCAGGGTTCCCACCAACCTGGAAAACCTGGAAAACTCAGGGAATTTAAACTACGTTTGAAACTCAGGGAAAATTCAGGGAATTCTCTGATTTTTTACAAAGAACCTGGAAAACTCAGAGAAAAAAAATTAATATTTTAAATAATGTGTTTTCAATCTAAAAGCTTTAGTATTTTTAACACAAAACTGGTAAAATGTGTGAAAAAAATTCCTTCCTAAAATTACGATAAATAGCCTGGAAAATGACTTCATCTACTCTGGAAAACCAGGAAAAGTCAGGGAAATTGATTTCAGTATTTTGGTGGGAACCCTGATAGGTACATGTGCGCTCGATTGACGGTTACTTTTGCCCGTGCTTTGTTATACTGTGCGCTCAATTTACGCACGCTCATAGCCAAGTAACTGGTCGATGGCTGGGTAGGATGTTTTGCATAGACCAGTCGATTACACTTAAAGAGTGAAAACAATGAAAAGCTTTAGCTGAGTCTATTGAAAGAGCAAGTCTTGCCCTTTCATTCTGACCGACCTCTATTAATTCGGATCACTGGGATTTACTAACTTGGCTACTATTCATTTCAGGAATTAGTCTTTGGGGTTTAGTTCAGTGGGCACTACCTGTCACTAGCTTTACAACTCGGGAGATAATGTACCGTATAATTGTGAAATTTAAAAGCGTTTTCTGAGATGTTGTTCATCCAACCAAACAAACAGACCCCACAGAAGAAAAGAGTTGATCGGATGGGCGGACCATCGACAAAGAGAGAGAGGTTACGACCTCCAGTTCTTGTTTACGAGGAATCCAAGAGCAAAGATAATTAGCTTCTGGTTCGAGGTAATTGTTGACCATTGTTCGGCTGCAGGAGAACGCCAAAGGTTAGTTCGGTTCCGCGAGTTGATCGCTCCGAACAAGAGCATGCGTGGGTGCGTATACGAGAGGCGGGGCGTGGGTGGTGGGATGGGGCGGGGGAGGGAGTCGGAAGGATCCCATCAAGACTGAAGTTGATGTCTTAAGCCATGCTGTGTAATACCGAATTTGCATTTGGATCTCAACAGTCTGGCACACTTGCTTTTTTTATTTTTTTTATTTGCTCCTGCAAACACTTCGATGTGGTAATAGCCGATGAAATGGAAAAAATAAAGACATTATGCAGAGAAAATGAGTGGTCTTTTGGAAATGCCAGACGGGACGTATACGGATCCTTGAAAACGTGGAAAAGCCCTGGAAAATAAAATAGAATTCCAGATCTCGAAAAGAGCTTCGCGTTCTTAAAGACTCATGGATTTTTTTTTTTTATTCAATCTCTCTGGCAACAAATTCGAATGTCAATCATGCTTCCAAACTGTGACGACAACAAAATTAATTAAAAACTGTATGTTGTCGAGTTAATGATATGATCGAATAATGAGAACTTGGATGACAAGGTCGTGTTCCTATTTCCAGTTTAACCCTTTCTGCACAATGACGTATGCCTATTCAAGAAAACAAAATAACCACAGGCCACTGAGGAAAAGCTAGTTGCACGAGGTTCCCCATGGAACCCGAGAGAAGCGAGAGAAGCACAGTGGAGTTGTTAGAGGTTTGGCCTATGAACCAAGAGGACAAGAGATCGAATCGCGTCACACAGTTGGGACTTTAAAAAAAGATCAGGCTGGGCGTACGTCAAGAGTTAAAGTTGTAATAATTATAATTTTTTGTGAGCTTTTTTTTTAATTGATCCTGTCTGCAAACAATACCCTTGAATTTTGATCACAAGGCCTGGAAAAGTTCTGGAGTTCAAACGAACGATTTTGTACGAACCCTAGCCAGTATGAATTTGTTCGTTGCTTTTTTTTTCATCCAATTCTTTGGAAAACAAATAGTGACTCTACAACTCTAGTTACGGTGGCAGCGAACTGATATGATGGAAGGAAAGTTAGCATTCAATGTTTAACACATTTACCACAATGAGGATAAAAACAACCATTTACCTTCGGGGATAAAGATGAACGATTGGGAATTTCGCCGAAAATTCAAACGGATCTAAAACAGGACCGATGTTTTTATCCTCACTGTGGTAAGTGTGTTAAACGAGTGTTAAATTTCCTACTACTATATAGTAACGTTCTAGTGCAGTGAAATCTAGGCTTCCCCTTCCGTCCGTTTGCAAACTTCACCGAAACAAACTTACGATATGAACATTTAACGTAATCAACATCATATACCTTGTTTAAATGAATATTTATTAAATGGTATTTTATTTTGTTTCAGAACCTGGTCACACGTGCAGCACATTAGGAAACTATTCGGGTTGTAACATCGTTGACGGCGCATGCGTTTGTGGGAATGTGTCCACGTGCGAAGATCCCCAGTTCGAACACACCTCACTGCAAGAATGCGAAGCCCTCTTCACCGTCTCGGCGACTGAAGCAACAGGTAAGTTTTATTATCCATCTATTCTTTTCGTTGTTACATTTACAGTGCATGTTGTTATTAAGCAGTATTGGCTAGATCTTCAAGAGGTTACCATGGTTAAAGGAATTGCTACGCTGCACGGATATGACGTCACACCTATTTTAACCGACGATAAGTTTTAGCACTGTATTGCGGTAAGCAAGAACCGGAAATCAGTGAATGTAGAAAAGAGTTGGCATCGCCCAAAACTGTTTGGAAAAACGGTGGCTCTAAAAAGGGTCATGAACATGTAAAGACTGCCCCCATGACACCTTCGTTGTGCCCTGACCATTACTTTGTCACATTTGTAGTGGCTTGGTGGGACCTTTTTCTACCATTCTGATCAGTGGTACCTCTATTGGGAAGAAAAACTGCCAATGGTACCATTTTCCTTCATGTCTTTAATTTTTCCCGGAGCAAATGGCACCTAATTGGTGCCTTAACACCATTTAGAATCTTTCATTTTTTACAGTGTGCCATGGACGTGACCACTCGGCTGTGTTTAGCTCTACATGCTCGGGTTTTCAGAGAACCATTACAAAGTTCGATTTTTGCTTTCGGACTTTGGTATGTAAAGGGGATAAGGCCAGAGGAAGTCTCAAATGAGTTAACACACTCACGACACTCCAATGGCAAAAGTGCTTAACGCATGTCACGTCAATGTCTTCCACAGAATCCATGTGAATCGAACATGTTTCCCTTACCATAGACACACACTGTTAGTAATAGATTGTAGGGTGGCTAACTGTTCTTCCTGTAAGGTAGAACTGTGTTCTTTCTCCCACCAACGTGACGTTTAATGCTATAATTTTGACGTCAAAGTACTACGGTCTATAAATAATAAAATCTTTGACCTCAAATGTGGCAAGGTAGTTGGAAGGGGAGAGTGTCCCACTAACACCAATCCTAAAACTGAAAGTCTGGTCAGTCACCATGCGATCCCCGCAACAGTCCAACCCACCCCAGCCGTTTCAGGAAACGTTCAAACGAGAGCACACACAAAACGCGCTTAAAGGCCTCGGCGGAGTTTGCTGAGACTGCCCGCTTCGGAAGAGAGTTCCAGGCTGGGATAGCCCGAACAGAAAAAAAAAGTTTTTCCTACAGTCACGATTTACCCTGGGAGCCACCAGTTTCAGATATTGGCCTCGGGTGGAGTGTACCATGCTCAATTCGAAGAATGGCAGGAGGACAACATTTGTGTGTTCGTGGAGAATTTTGAAAACCAAGATGAGATCCGATCTCAAACGACGAAGTTCAAGAGATTCAGGACCCGCTTTTTGCAACCGTGCACAGTAAGGTATTTCTCGCATACTCGGCAAGCTCTTCGTGAAACGTCGCTGGAAGCTCTTCGCGAAACGTCTCCTCCCTAATTAACATAATTAGGGAGACATGGGCGACCTGATTAGGCTTGACTGAAAGGAGGGAATGTGTTCTTTCCGACGACGCTGATACTGTTTTCCATACGGCCAATTTTCAAGTCAAAGTGACGTAATTGCAATTGCTTACAGACTTCAAAGTGCTCATGACCTCTGGAAATAAGCTCGCATGAAAAGGGTTGAAATTCTTGGGAAGCATCAGATATGATGGCCTTGTTTAAAAATGACTTCACGCAGCGTTACATTCTCGAGACCATTCCGCTGACTGAAAAATTTCTTTTTGTCTCAACCAACCTTCTTTGACGAAGAGCCATCAAGAAAAGAGGTCCTACCTGGGTTTAAAAAAAGTTATCCAAACGTATGCGTATTTCTCGATGGTCCGTGTTCACTTTGCCCACCTTTCCCCTCTTTCTCCGTAAAGTCAAGACGTTTATGCAGAATTGCTGATTTTGGTGACTTTCATTTCCGCATCAAGACTGCAACAATTCCTGTTACAGTTTTCTCTCCATCCAAACTGGACGTTATCTGAAACACCCAGCTGCAATGACCCACATCGCAGCAAGTAGTTTAGCCTCTAAGTCAAACCATTGTTTTCAAGATTGCAACATAGTTGAATTGCACATTTCAACTTGATGTATCAACCCATTGTACGTCCACGTGCCTAGTAAATTTAGGCTTTCTCCCCATTCCCCACCAAGACTCAAGGTTCTTTTTCCACCACCCATCCTCTCATCAACACGTCCACCCAGTTTAGGACTTTTTTCGCCCATCTTTACCGTGAATATTAACCGTAATTTCCGTCATTGGATCGAAGCTCCGAAAACCACAAGGACAAACCAAACTTTGCATGCAGTAGCACGGGTGTCTGGCAAGGTTTATAAAAAAAAAAAAAAATACGAAATCGGACTTGGGGTTGAGGAACCATCAGGGTGACAAAATGGACCAACAGCCAAGAACCAAACAACAACGAGACCGTGAAGGGGTGAAACCACACAGAAGTCGTAAATGAAGCAAGCAGTCGGCATTAAAGACTGTCCTTGTGAGGAAACACAATACACTATTCTGAGAAAGAAAGAAAAGACTACTGCCCCGACTGGGACTCGAACCCAGGATATCCCGTTTACTAGCCGGGCGCTCTAACCACTGCGCTACCGGGGCGGGTACTGGCTACAGGCTCCAGCCGAGCTAAGTAGCTGTTCCATCCTTCTCAGTGGTGACCTAAAGATCACAAACAAACATACAAGGAGGGAAAGCAACTTTGCTTCTTGGCCTCCACACAAGAAACAATGCAATTAGTTATAAATAATGTTATTATTTATTTATTTACAGACAGAAGTCATGTCGTAGGACAATCCTTTTTTTTTTTAATAATCACTATTACATCACTGGAAGCAAGAATTTATAGGGTTTGGGAGGAGAATTTGTAAATCTAAAAAGTCACTATTGAAACATGTTAGTTTCGTCCCCATTAGTTCAGTCCGAGTTTTCAGAGGGCGCCACGTGTTCCATCTGGTAATTTTTGCTAATTTTTTACCCCAAATCTAAGATAAACTAAATTACAACAAAGCTAGGCTAAATAATAATTAAATTCAAGCTAGTTTCGTTTAGTTTAGTTTAATTTTAAGCTGAAAACTAAGTAGAAATTCCCACATAAAACACATGGCGCCCTCTATAAACTAAGACTGAACTAATATGAACGTATCTAAGACGTTTTAAGAATGGGTCTCAGTCACAAATTCTCCTCCCCAGCTCTATAAATTCTTGCTGGAGGTCACGCTGAACGGGTGTCTCACGTTCTAAGGCATATTTATACCACTACGTTGTCCAGAGCGATCTGACAACCTTCTCAGTTTTTGCTATCCCAGTCAACTTCCGATAATGGCTGGGGCTTTTACCTCAATGCCAAAATGTTTCTCAGATCCGCTCTAGAAATGTATTGGTACAAATAATGACTTCGAGCGTGAGACAAGTTATCAATAAAGATGCTCAGCGCGAGTTCCAGTGATGGTAATAAGGCGTAAGCGTACAATTTAATAACGCTCAATACAGGTACGGATTGTTCTACGATATGACTGCCACCCCTTTCATTATATGTATAGTATGTATCCATGCGACGGACGACGACCCCCTGTGTATTCAGAAGAGCCTTTGGAATAAATCCATCTTTCCCATTAAATCTGAACCACGACTTGCGTGACTGCCTTTCATGTTAGACTAAACAGGATTATCAGTCTGCATTAAAGACGGGCCTTGTGAGGATACACAATCCACTAGTCTGAGAAAGAAAGGAAAGACAACTGCCCCGACTGGGACTCGAACCCAGGACTTCCCGTTTACTAGTCGGGCACTCTAACCACTGCGCTACCGGGGCGGGTTCTGTCTACAGGCCCCCAGCCGAGCTAAGTAGCTGTTCAGTCTTTCTCAGTGATGACCTAGAGGTCACAAACATACATACAAGGAGGGAAAGCAACGTTGCTTCTTGGCCTCCACACTAGAAATAATGCAAGTAGTACATAAAGAAGAAATTACAAGATAATGGGTAAACGAAGCAAGCCGTCTGCATTAAAGACTGGTCTTGAGAGGATACACAATACACTAGTCTGTCCCAGTAGGGGCAGTTGTCTTTTCTTTCTCTCTCAGATTAGTGTATTGTGTATCCTCACAAGGCCAGTCTTTAATGCAGACTACTTGCTTTGTTTACCCTTTACCTTGTAATTTCTTTAGGAATTATCAACTTATCTCCAAAACTCCACCACCCCCAGCTTCTCCCGAACTCATCGTCCCAGTTTCATCTCGATTCTCGAGCAGAGTTCTACCCATGCTCCGGTGACGTAAATCTCTACATCTCTTCACGGTATTTTTACATATCTTGTACTTCGGAGTATAAGGACGTCCGCTCTTATATTGTTACTCAACAACCTTGTTGCTGAAGTGGCCTTGTAACGTGAAACGTTCGGTTTTGGATTAAATTTACAGTTGCGTTAATATTGTGTTGTAGTCTATTGTTTCTGTCTCTGCTTTTGTTTGTTTTCCGAGTGGTGTTTCTGCGGATCAGTTTCTGGCGTGTACTTTGCATCCTTTGTCATCGTGGACGAGATACTTGATTCTTTTTCCTTCTTCGGGAAAAGTTGAAAGCAGACTAAACAATGGCGGGTCACTCTCCCACTGACCCGGACCTAACTATAAGAAGTACCGCCGTCCGAACAAACCAAGCGGTTCAATGACTGACTAGTAATGTCAACAAGAGTTGAAAAGTTGGAGGGGATGGAGGTGATGACACAAGCGTGCTGAGTCATCTTTGCATTTAGCATATTAAAGGTAGGAAGTCCATATTGGCGAGGGAAATACTTTTTAGAATGTCGGAGAAAAAGAAACTTTGATAAAAACTGTTAAATACTAACAGATTATTAAGGAAAATTGGAAATTAGCCAACAGCGAAAATCTTACACTAGAAATAACGTAGTTCAGTAAGCCACCTTTATGCACTTACGTTTCGTCGGAGTGGCATGACCCGGATTCGAACCGGCTACCCATTTCGCCCCCAGATCACTTGCATAGCGCCTTATTCGCTATGGCCACATCCTCCACTGGCATAAAGATAACTCACTGAACCCGTTATTAAGTTTTTTTTTTTTTTTAAATAATAACAGACGCAAGGTAAAGGTTTTGGCAGCTCCGTAGAACCACTGACATTATTAGATCAATTTAATAAATCTGAGAAAGAAAAAAGACATTGCCCCGACTGGGATTCGAATTCGAAACCTTTCTTTTAGGCGTGAAACGTACTGGTAAGCCAAGGCCAATAAGACTAGGCAAGACAAGAATTTTATGGTTCTATATTTGTGCAAAATTAAAACTATTTGTATCGTAAATAAAGTGTTTTATGGCATAAATAACTGTGCTGTTGCGTCAATTAATTACGCTGGAGCATAACTTATTTATGCCGAGGCACATGTTGTGTCTTGGCACAAATAGCTCTGTTTTTCTCTAATATTGTCACTGTTACACTGTCTCTGACACTGTGTAACTGGCTGTTTGCATGAATGACAAGATGCAACACTTTGTGGTGCACCTTGTCATTACGTGAGCTGCAACGTGCCCGTCCAATTACCGTATACACAAGAATTGGCGAAGTGCCAGCAGCAACGCAGAGAGTGAATCCACTTGCTCAACCAGTTGGGACCGGATTGATGCAGTCAGCTGGTCACGTGACGTAAATCTGTGGCAGGAACCCTTTGCTCCAGCAGGTATAAAAGCTGGCAAAGACGGAGAATCCTCAGTTGGTGTTGGACAGGCAATCCGAAAGGTTGTCTCTCTCTCACTAGGGCTGAAATAGGCTGCTAAACGTGGTTCGGTGCCTAATATGTAATACTCTGTGCATAATCCCCTAGCTATGCAGTAAGGAATGAATTGGAATTGAGTCTGACACTTGACACCTTTCGTCCACTCCCTGAGTACTTACAACTGCCACTGTCACAGTTAGTGTCAGTGTGACAATGTCAATGTCACACTGTCACACTGTCACACTGTCACTGTCTTGTTTTGCTTGCTGGACGGTTGATCTACAAGCTTACACATTGGATGTACAAACTACTTCGCTACTTAACTTGAAGGTACAGACAAGCAAGATGCTGTTAACTCTTTATCTGCGGTAAACGAGAACCTTTAAAATAGAAGCTAGGTGAGAAGGCAACTCGTAATCTTAACTCGACTTAATAAATGCAAGTAATGGTAAATAATAATAAAACCGCCAAGGGTTATTACTTAATATGACTTGCAGTTCTTTGCAGTGCTGAGGTGTTACAAACCAGTTGCTTCTCCTTTACCTTCGTGTGTTTGTGCATCGTAAGTCACCAGTAAGGAAGAAGGAACAGGAGCTTATTCTGGCTGTAGCAATGAGCCAATAAAACCCTGTCAAAAATGCAATTTCGTAAGTGAATATAGCAGAGTAGCCATAGATGCAGGGGAAAGACGACATTAAACGAAAGGTGATTTCGTGTTTCACCTACATTTTGTGGCTGTACTCTGTTATAATCAGTAAAGCCCTGTAGCATAACTATGTGTCCGCGGCCTATCTTGAGTTCTCTGCAGAGCGGACACAGATAATCGATTGTACGTTTTCAGTAGCAGAGTGCCTTGTTGATATCCAAGATGGTTACAAAAGCAAGATGGTTACAACGAGATACTATCTCGGCCGACTCCCCGTGTTTGATTCTGCAATAATTAATTGACTTTTTTCTCCTTCAAGATATTCTAAATGTTTAAAACTGAGCTGGGTCTTCTGCACGAGCGTTAGTTTGCTTCAGTTCACGTAAGGCTCCATGAAATTTATTAGAAAAACAAGCGGCTGCAGCAACTGCCTAGTCACAACCGGTCTTCTGTACACTTCAGTCATTTTCGAAAATGTTGAGGCGCGCACCTCTATCATGCCTTGCAACTGCGATCTCTATTTTATAATCTAAAAGTTGTAAGCATCACAATTTTGCCGATTAAAAACGTGTTAGTTTTTAGGCCTAGATTTAGAGCTTAGACGTGATTGTTAGCTTTAAGGCAAAATTTACCTGCCATTTCAATTTCATAAGCAGCAGCTAACGGAGAATTGGGTTCGAGAGTAGGCCTATTCAGCCTTGCAACACGGTGTCAAGAATATTTTAAATGAAGCTAAAGTGTGTCGTTAACGAAACCTTTTTGTTTTTACAGTTTCGTGTCTTCCTGTAGTGGTTAAATGCGGCTATCAAATGTTATTATTCCGTTGAGTTACGTTAAGAAAGCCCATTAGGGAAGGAACGATGTTTTAATTTGCCGTGTTTTTCAACTAATTTTTGGACGCTGAATCTAATGGCGAAAACCGTTTGTCTCTATCTGGTACTGTTCCGAAGTTGAAAAAGACGACGAACAAACGGACAAAGTCGTTGCTATAATCTTCCCAGCCGGTTCGGCTGTACAGAAGACTAAAATAAGCAATACAGAGCAACGGATTAAAAATAATGGATTAAATGAGCTCTAATCACAACGTCACAGCACTTTTTTCTGAACAGAGTTTTAAACCGAGATTTTGTGTGAATTTCGGGGCAACGTGTCTTCGTATGGCCTTAGAAGGAACGAAGGATTTTACGTGTATGGCCACCGATTGCGTAATTAACTTACCTGAAACCACACCTTTACAGAGTGGGCGAGTCCACGCCTAAAAACGGACCCGATATAAGGGAAAGAGTTTTCGACTTCTCTCGTTTGGTGACATTTTTATGTTGCGTGCCTTCGTCTTTTTGGCAAGGTGCACTCCATCTAAAGCGCCAAACTGAAAGGATTAGTGTGTCCTCCACTTGTCTGGTCATCCCACGGATTTGGCGTAAGAATTACGACGGAGATGTGGCGAAGCGATAGCCGACGAATTTGTGGCCAGGAGTTACAACTTGCGCGCGCGGCGCGGGGCTGTAATGTTGACAAATTTATTGCTGCCGAATAGAATATAAAATGAGCTTGATTGTCATCCGAGGCCCAGAAGGGTTGAGAGGTGGTGCCCTTCAACTTGAAGTTTGAGTTACCTGACTGTATTGGTCAATAAAACGACTTGTTTGTTGACTTGGCCCTGGGACGTGCATGTAATTGTATCTACTTCACATACACACCAAGTTTTTTTAAATTTTATTTTATATTTTTACGGCGGTGAACTAATTTGTATCTTCAACGGTTTTCACGCGATAAAGGAATGACTTTGTTCATGACCGTGACTTAGTTTGCATGAATGACTCGAATTTGTAACGGTATTTTACTACGTTGGCTTTTAAATTGCTAGGTGTTTTGCTTCGTTGGCATCTAAATGACTAGGTATTTCCTACGCTGCGTTGTTAATGACTAGGCGTTTTGCCACGTGGAGCTTTTAATGACTAGGTGTTTTGTTACGTTGGATTTTTAATTACTAGGGATTTTTCTACGTTGCGCTTTAAATGACTAGGTATTTGCTACACTGAGTTGTTAACGACTAGGCGTTTTGCTACTTGGCTTCTTAATGACAGGTGTTTTGCCATGTGGGGTCTTAATGCTTAGGTGTTTTGCTATGCTGGGCTATAAATGACTAGGTGTTTTTTTTTACGTTGTATTTTGTGTTTTATACTTCATTGAGCTCGAGGTGTTTTTCTACGATTAACTAAATGGCTTACAGGCCCTTTAATGACAAGGCGTTTAGGCACGTCGGGCTGTAAAGTAAATGAAGTGAAATGAAGAATGATGTCTTGTAATACTATTTCATTATCAAATTAGACAGCCACAATGCCAGCCATGTCAATGGTTTGTGAAACGTGTCCAGTTTGTAAATTGTATGGAGTGCTAATGTAAAAAAAAAAATACTTGTTGATTTTAGTACATATGTTGGCCAGGTTAGTTTTCTTCTGTCCTAACTAACCCTTTTATCTCCCTATTTTCCTTTTCCTGCTTATTTTGGGAACTCTGAATACGTCTACAGAGGCGATCACACACTAAAGAATCCGATACTGCAGTGGTAGTGCTCAATCATATAGATTTTGATGAAGTCAAATGCACTAATATACAATTGTTGAAAATACATGAAACACGAAGACAAAACATATTTCGACATGTATAAAAACTACATTTCGCTCGCTAATTGTACGAACCTTTTCAAGAAGACGATAAAATAGTGAAAAAGTATGTGTCAGTCAACGTGTGCTCACTTAGTAAAAGACATTCACACCAGGCTTACGTGGCACTGTAACACTGTGTTATACGTGTAGCAGCCTGGGTACCTATATCACACAGTGTTACAGTACTACATGTATAATCCTGGTGTGAATATCGTTTACTATCTGATCACATGTTGGCTGCTACGTACTTAAAACTATTTCCTTAATCTCTTGAAAACGTTTGTGCAATTGGAGCCAACATTGTGAACTGTTGAGCAACTTCTGAAACATGTCACCCAAAAGAAAGGTAAGTGAGCACACGAAATTAGACAAATGTATCGCGACGAAACGTTGCGAGACAAAACTTTGTATCTGGTAGAGCGACCCACCAGACGTAACTATAGAAGGAACTTCGTTTTGTTGTCGTGAGACGCCAAAATACGTCTCGCAACAGTGTCTCATCCGGTGTGTAGCACTCAACTCATTGCTATGGTTTTGGAGACGTCTGCAGCACGTTGAGACAGGTTATTGTCGTTCGACTGAACGTCTAAGTTGGTGTGCGGCCACCGTAAAGGTCTCTAACTCCACTACAGTCTGAAGATGATGTGAACTGACTGTATAGAGCAGTGACATGACGTAGTATTATTGTATATAACTCTATGCTGGAGCCTTAATGGGTTAGCTGCAAGGGGCACTGCAGAGAGAAACAGAAGGGCGTCATACTGAAGCCGATGCTGTGAAGAGTGATTTCTTAGACCTAAAACGCGCAATTTTTGTTGTTGGAGAAAACAACGTCATTTTAAGCCTAAGAAATCCGCTCTTCCGTTGTTTTTCCCTCCATTTTTATGTAGTGCACCTTGTAGTTATGCCCTCCGAAACCCATACTGGCTCCAATATGGCGGCAAATGTCACTGCTCTATAGACTGTTTACCCATTCAGCCCGTAGATGTAAAAGTTCGGTGACCAGGTAACGTAGTATGCAGGGCCAAAACCGTGGTCAGCAGGATGGCAACACTTTGCTCTATAGTAAGAGCCGTTGAGTTCCATTCCCAGTCATCCATCTTCCTTTGTTCTTTTGCACAATGTGGACAATTTGTTACTAATTGTAAAAAAACAAATTAAGGTCTGTTTTGACATGGAAACAAATCATCTCTCAGAGCTTTGGGAAATTTCACCGGTGAACCCCCATGAGAGAGGCCTTGCTCTCTGTTCATAAATGAACTGGACAGCAAGAACTTACGAATACTGTGAAACGATCTATCAAATTCTCCGGACATATTTCCGACCAAATATCGCTCACTTTCACACTGCAGATTGTTCAAATACTTGCAAATTTTCGATTTCTGGAGGCGATCTGAGGGTTGTTTCTTTCCTTGTTTATATGTTTTCGTTCCACTTCGCTGTCAGATTGTTTTGCGTTCGTATTCGAAACCGCCACAGTGCCAATCCGTTGGCTTTGGTAAGGCCGTTCTGCTTCATTCGGCCCACTCGATTCATGAGGCCGATCGTTGTAAAGTATTTGAACAATCTGCAGTGTTCAAGTGAGCGTTATTTGATCGGAAATATGTCCGGAGAATTTGGCAAGAACTTACTGCACGTACACTCAGCCTCCACACGATTGTGTACTCGTGTAGTGGTAGTCACACTCTAGACACAGTTTGCACAGTGGTAGCACATATTCTGGACCAGCCTTGTTTGTGTAGTGGAAGTCCACACTCTAATCACAGTTTGTACAGTGGTAGTACTACATATTCTGGACAACGGTTTTGACGACAAATTGCTTTTTTGGATCCAGGCTTTCATCACTGGTAGAACTCAACGCGTGATAATTGAACAAATACTCTCGGAAGCTACAGCAGTTGTCAGTGGTGTCCCACAGGGATCCGTCCTTGGACCATTGTTATTTGTCCTTTTCTTAAATGATTTAACTTGCCCTGAATCCTCAGTCTCCCAAGAAAAATTTGCAGATGATTTGAAACTACATGCACCAGTCGTTACTGTTGATGACTGTTTTAAAATACAAAAGAGCATTGACTCAATCTTTGACTGGTCTACAAATTGGCAGCTTTCCCTTTCACTTGATAAATGTCAAAGCTTCTCATTAGGAACTGTGATAGTACCCTTTAATTATTGCCTTGAAAATACAAATCTTAAAGCTGCTTCAAATTGTTTCAAGGATCTTGGTGTTTGGTTTCAGGCTGACCTGAAATTCACCACGCATTGTAATTATATTGTGTCTTTGGCAAATCGTCGGGCTGCAATCGTCCAGCGGTGCTTTGTGTCGGGGAATTCCGACACAAAACTTTGGGCTTATAAGGTCTACGTACGCCCACTACTGGAGTACGCTAGCCATGTCTGGTCGCCACGATTGTTGAAGGATATTGACAAAATCGAATCGGTCCAGAGGAGATTTACAAAACATTTACCTGGGCTTAGTAAGAAACAATATCAACAGCGCCTAAGTGCTTTAAACTTAGACACTCTAGAATGTCGACGCCTGAAGGCCGACTTAATCCTTACATATAAAATTATACATTGTTTGCTACCAATTGATCTACCTTTTTTCGATGTTTGCACTAACCCCAGAACTAGAGGAAACCATCTGAGGATAATTAACCAGGGGTTTAACTTGAACTGTAGGAGATCCTTCTTCGCTTTAAGAGTGATCGCTGCGTGGAATTCGTTGAGCGACGATATTGTCTCGGCCCCATCGGTTTACATTTTTCGGAAACTACTAAACAAGTGCGATCTGAAGGCGCACCTACTTCGTCCGGAAAACTGTCCGTAACATTTTATTAAAATTTTAAACACATAAATCTTAAACTTGACGAGCATACTCTGCATATGAAAACGTATAAAATAAGTGGATGATTTTAACGTTTTTAAATATATATTTTTTTAAACCTTGGTGTGCTGTTAGTGGTTCTCCCTGGATCCTTGCATTTCCATTTTGCTTTTTAGCTGGAGTAAATAAACATTATTATTATTATTATTATTATTATTATAAGTTTGTGGCAGGTAGTACACACTCTGGACCCAGTTTGTGTAGTGGTAATACACATGATAGACACAGTTTACACAGTGGTAAATTCTGGACCAGTTTGTGTACACACTCTGAACCCAGTTTAATTGTTTAGTGATAGTACACACTCTGAACATAGTTTGTGTAGTGGCAGTACACATTAGGGACACAATTTGTGTAGTGGTATTACACACTATGGACACAGTTTTTCTGCTTGCCAGAATGCACAATTTCGTCTGGAGGCTGAGCTGGTACAAATAGGTGTGCACAGTTGTCCGTACATAGTGTCTTCAGAGTTTACGCTGTTTATAGTCTATTTTTCACTGTTGGCTTAAGTCTGACTTGTACTGTGTTCACTGATTCAAGTCTATTTATGTACGTTTTCGGAAACTAATTAATTCCTGAATTTCCTTTGAGTTTCGAACGCCCTAACACTAACTTTGCAGCAATATGAACTAAACTTTAGACAATATTTTTTTTTATAGTTTGTTGTTGGTTCCATCTCTTCTCGACAAACCTTGATTCATGTTGGCGTCACGGCCCCGACCTTTCCTTCGCTTCATCACGTATCTTGGCACAGTCAGTTGAGGCCTGTCAATTTTATTGGCCGCAGATGCGTTGGCGATGGCCAACATTCATTACAGCCACCCGGCGGCGAACAACAGCCACGCGGGATTCGTCAGGAGACTTTATTAACCTCTTGCTCCCAACGACAATGTCCCATCTTTCTGGTTTTGAAAGCACCAACAAACTAACTCGCAGAATGAAAGCCCCCCCACTGTATGTTGGAGAAATTTGCAAGGCATGCATATGGCAATGAGCAACTTTTAATGTTACATTTTAGCACGGTTCCCACCAACCTGGCAAAGCCGTTTGAAACTCAGGGAAAATTCAGGGAAATCGCTGATTTTTAACACAAAAATAAACTGGAAAGCTCGGGGAATATAAACTACGTTTGAAACTCAGGGAAAATTCAGAGAAATCGCTGATTTTTCATAAAAAAAAACTGGAAAACTCAGGGGATTTAAACTAAGTGTGAAAATCAGGGAAATCACTGATTTTTGACCAAAAAAAACCCTGGGAAGCTCAGGGAAAAAACAAAGTAATAAAGGTTACGAATATGCCTAAAAATGCATAAAAACTTCTTGTGTTAAAATGTTATCCTTCTGTTTCTGTATTGACACCTAGAAAGTTCATTAAATAATAATAATAATAATAATAATAATAATAATAATTTTAACCACTAGGAAGCGGTAAGGAATTGGAAGGGGTGCAAACCCACTAACACCAATCCTGGTCAAGTTAAGGGTTTAAGAGCTGAGAAACC
This sequence comes from Lithobius niger, assembly GCA_023313725.1. Taxonomy (NCBI): domain Eukaryota; kingdom Metazoa; phylum Arthropoda; class Chilopoda; order Lithobiomorpha; family Lithobiidae; genus Lithobius; species Lithobius niger. The sequence continues at coordinate 22,376 of JAHWFP010074729.1, forward strand.
TGAGCAAGTGGAATGGGATTACATCTTTTGTGTGGAGACGTGTTCAGCTTTTTAGAAACTGGCTAAGTGATGCTGAATTCAGACTTCGTCGGAAGATGGCAGCATTTCTACTTGAAATAAAGTTCATTACTCTTTTGCACGAAGTCTTGAGCCCTATAAAGAGTACAACTGATAAAATGTATGCAAAAACAATTCTATACGGTAAATTCCCTGGAACTAGTCTGGAAAACTCAAAGAAATTCATTTCAGTATTTGAGTGGGAACCTTGTTTAGATTTACCTTCAAGAGAGTGAAAATTCTTTGTAGTACGCTGGCTTCAACACTACAGATAGTTCCCTATCTAGCAAATTTTCGACTGTCTTCTTCAGGCTCATGAAAGGTAAGTCTTTCTTCTGTTTACATTCTTCGTTGTGAACACTATCACCGTTCGAGTTTGCAACCGTGGCTTCACGTATTCAAACTCGGATTGTGATCGTGTTCGCAACGAAGAATGTAAACAGAAGAAAGACATACCTTTGAAGAGCCTGAAGAAGACTGCAGGCTGCAGTCGAAAATTTGCTAGATGGGAACTATCTGTAGTATTGAAGCCAGCGTACTATGGAAAATTTTCACTCTATTGAAAGTAAGATTAATACAGTGTTCAACAGTAATGACGTCATCGTTACGAATTTTTTTTTGTAAACCCTGTTTAGGCTCTGTCCTCTTACTTTTCCTTACTTAACTAGCACTAAAGTGTACGCAGCATATCTTGAGTCCTGCCGGTATTTTATGATCGTCTGTGTCTTCCTGGAGGCGGTTGCTTTAATCGGCGGCCGCCATTGTTTTAGTAACTATTTTGGATATCAACAAGGCACTCTGCTGTCAAAAACATGCAATCGATGATTTGTGTCCATTGTGGGGTGGACTCAAGATAGGCTGCGGACACTATAATCTGTACCTAACTTGAGCATTGCTATTTTGTATTATTGTTATTTATTATTATTTTTTTTAAGTTCTAAAAAAAAAATTGCAAATAACGACACTCACTGTGAACAGAATTTAAGGCTTAATTTAAATTTCAGCCTTATCACAGGGCTTATTGTTTGCACTGTGATAAGGCTGAGTTTTAGCTTAAGTTGTATTCACGAGTGGCGAGTGTAGTTGTTTGCGATGTTCTTTTTAGAACTTAAAGGACCTTAGCGTAAAATATGTAAAATATGGTAGGCTACCCCGATAGCTTATGTTTCTCCACATATCCAGGGCGTCAATAATCTGTGTTTTGGGACGTGTTGCTTAAAGTTCGTGGTAGTTATCACGCTAGACTCCTAACAATGCCAGCCGGATCAGTGGTTTTGCTCAATTTACGAAAATAATGTTGTTCAAAATGTAAAAATTGAGCATCGTGTTTCCAATTTATAGTTCAGCTGAATGAAGCAGTAAATCATCTAAACAAACAAATAAGCATACTTTCTTGTAATTTTCATTGAAAATGCTGCAACTATTTGATGACTCATCAAACAATTTCTGCTGGACTCGTAAAATAATTGTTGATGCCTTCTGTTGTGTAGGAACGGAAAGAAAAAAACCTCAAATGTTCAGCTGTGACACTTTTAGTTTGTTGCACATTTAAATGAAAGTTTAAGTCCCTTTCCAATTCTCGTTTTGCCGTATAGCCGTGAGTAATGCGTTCGATAACAAAAAAAACACTTGTCCACTCTCACCCAAACTACCTTGAATACAAAAATCTTCATACCCCCTCTTGGATGATCCCAAATTCTTCCGTCCCCCCCCCCTCCCCTCCCGGTTCGTAAATGTTGACTCGTTCCTTACGTAATTATTACACGTCTATTCTCGTACATCGTTTTGTTTGCTTTTACCGCCAATAGATGGCCCTGTCTGCCCACTCGTTCTATTTTTACCTGTCGGCCACGAAGGAATCCGTAAATATTCATTGAAAACATGCTCGCTTGCGTAAAAAAAAAGGATAAAAAAATAATAATAATGAACCGTGATATAATTACATAAAATCGTTCATTTTGCAATTGTATTTAAAAAAAAATTAATTAAAGAAAGAGTTAACACCTGTTTGTGACGACAACATATTGCATTAATAATCATAAATAACCTACATTTCTTATACAACGCAACAATCATAACTTCCTTCACAACATAAATTTTAAATAATAATTTAAATACATTGTCCCAACACATTAACACCATATGCATACGTTTCAGTCCAAAAAAAAACGTATGTAAAACACTATTATTTTATTAATTTAGCAATCCAATTTATATATTCCCTTTAAACTTCTTCATCATCAATTTAACGCACCAGCAAAATATCCAGTACCCGTTCTTAATGCCGATCAGTAGTATTAATCCAATAGTTCTTCAATTTTCCTTAAGTTTCTTATAACCTTCTATTGTTTTCAATATAGTACTTGATATATTATTGAAGTTTTCACTGAATTATATTCTGTAGTCATTTTTTTCCCGTTTTAATTGACCATAAAGAGCGGAATAAATGGTCTTTTCTAAGTTTAGATTAAGCTTTTTAAATTTCGCTCCTGTAAAGGAGAACCAAAAATTGAGATGTATACAACTACAGATTAGAATGTTAACTGGGTATCGCATTATAACTCTTCCAAGCCAACGCTGGGCCCTAGCGATAATTGCGGTTACTAATATCTCTCTCATTGCTTGGCCTTCATGCAGCTTGGCACGCAAAGCATTAGCAGAAGCGTTAGTATCCGCATCTACCGCCAGGGCCCCACGTAGGCTTAGAAGAGGTAAGGTGCTATATCTTGACAACTTTCTAAAGCGTGGTCTAATGAAAAGTGACGAATGTGTCTTTCCATCAAAGTTTGCCAAAAACAACGAGCGCTTTTCGAAACTCTCCGAACAGCTCAGCATCCGATTTCTCCAAAACCAACTGATTTCACTGAAAGTGACGTCACGCGTCAATACTTTACGAACGGAGTTGGTTGATGCTCCTCACTCTCGTATTATCATGGTTACAGTTAGGTTGCCAGGGACGACGGTAAGCAGGTTTCAGTAAAACCATCAGAAAAGTAGTCATAGATTAGGGGAAACTTTAAATCGTCTCACTCATGGCGTACTACATGGAAGTGAAGCATGCACCCAGATCAATCCTTGTTATTCACTTTGAGTATCTAAATCCGAAACATGCATATTTTTCTGCAGGAAACTCCAATTAATGAAGCTTTGCAATCCAAAGACTTAGGGATTATCACTGACTCACAATTACGGTTTGAGGCTATCAAAAAAGTTAATTATGTCACCATCCAAATTAACCGTACGACAGGGTGGATAAAAATCGTGATTTTTTTTTCAAAAAAAAAAAAAAAAAAATGATTTTTTTTTTTTTAAAATCAGTTTTTTTTTATTTAACTTAGTATTTTTTTTACCTATGTTTTTCAGTGGTAATTTGTGGATGCCATTTACAGAGAAATGGCCTAGAAAATGACTAATTTTTTTCCAAATTTAGATTTTGGTTTCAAACTTTAAGATCAGTATTAATAAACATTACAGCTGATAAAGATTTAAATACAGCAGGCCGTAAAGTAAGATACTGGTAAAAAGGACTGCTCTCACTTCATGTTGATAATTGATCAGTCTTCAGTTAAGTCATTGCCATCCTTAGACTGACTTACATTTTTGTTGAGTATTTTCCGAGGGAAAAAAAAGGTTTTCCAGTCTGGCGTGTTTCCGGGTTGTTGGGTATTTTTGTGTGAACATACCCAATGCTGAAAACCACCTCTCCACACCTGCAGAAGAGGCTGTCACTGTAAGCAGCTGTTCGACGACAGTGATCGTAAGAGAAACTAGAATTTAAACCGGACATTTTGTAGGGTGTAATTACTTAAAACATTTAAAGGAAGGTAAAATTATTGATTTAAATCTGGATTTTTGATTCACGTTCGTATCCCATCAATTAAATGACGCTTTCTACGAGGGAGCACGAACACAATATTCAAAATTATCAAACTACAATTTGGCTGGCCAATATTTAGATGGGTATGGTTAAACTCAGTACTACTACACATACCCGAGGCCATAACTATAAAATTCAATAGCCTATTCCCATAAATCACACGCATGGTCCTTAACATACCTTTTTCAGTGGAAGTGTGAATCTGTGGAATAGCCTACCCGTTGAAGTTGTGAATGTCACTACGGTCAACATTTCACATATAAACCTGACGAATATATTCTTAGCCAAACGGATTTGGCATGTAAGTTTTATTGATTGGTTATTTTTTGGAATTATGTATTAGTCTAAGTGGGTTCATTTTTTTGTGTGTGCATAGCTTACCCGGTGCTGTATGTTGCCATAGGTTTGACACGCTCCTA
>JAHWFP010074729.1:35245-49746 GCA_023313725.1 Lithobius niger
ACTAGTGGTTCTGGCTCCTCCCCCTCCCCCCCCCCCCACACACACAAACACACATTTTCGACCATGTTATTTTCGTACCGTCATAACACGGGGTGTTGCAGCAACAGCATCTACTGTTCTTTTTCGTTTTCAATCAATACATAAAATTGTAAACTAAATCATAATTTTTGGTGTGTGTCTTTCTAGATTGATGTGTTGTTTTGACTATTGATGGGTTATGTTGGGTTGCGGTGACTGGCGATGTGTTGTTGTTACATAAAAAATGTATCGACATTTTTCCACTCCACCTAAAATACCAGTGAGGAGTGACTCTTCACTGACCCGGGGGGCCGGGCCCGCCCCATCCACCTCTGGGTACCACTGCCTTTGCTTTACTATTCCAATGCAATGTCATATTTCGTTGGTTGGCCATTTCTGTCGTGTTTCACTTCAAGCTCGCTGTGTGGCGCTGAGTGATAAGGTCTTAAAAGAGGTGAATTAAAACCCAAAGTGCAATTTTTGAGAAGCCGACTCTTCTCCAATTTTAGATTATTCGCCCCATCACGGTCTTTTCGTTGCATTTTTTGCAAGGAGGTCTGTGGGTCGCTGATTCACGCGGAATAGCGTTCTGCCTGCCGGATGCGATTTGCCGCGCATGACTCGCATTCTTGCCGTATAGTGCAGAGAAAGAAAGAGAAGTGTGTGGCGGGATGCTGAGCGTCTGTCTGTGCATTCGTCTGTCTGTCTCTGCGTCCGTCTTGTAGGTCGGGCAAATCTCCAGCGGGTGGATTCGCTCCGGCCTTGAGGTTTCTCGTGCGCGCGTTAGATGCGGCTCCCCAAGGTCATCTTCGGATCCCAGAAAGATGCTGCGAACGATGATGGTAATGCAGCATCTGGTTCGGTCTCGAAGACTGCTTCTGCTTTTCTGCTCGGCTGAGTGCACGTCTTGTTTGTTACCCAGGCGACGAGTGGGCCTTGGCGTTGATGCTAGACGCTTTTTGGTTGGGTTTGTTCGGTGAAAGGTGCCTCGGTGATGGCGGATGGAAGCGCCCTGAGAATAAACTGCATGGGAAATGAGATGGGGGATCTTTCGGAGACGGGAAAACAAAATTAACGGAAACCTGTTATTGGCATACTTAGGGAAAAGGGCAAAAAAGAAAAGGTCCCCCAAACCCAAAGTAAAAGTAAAATAAGACAAAAGTCGACGAATAAGACATTTATTGCAATTGATAAACTTTGAAAATGCACTGTTTAATCCTTTCTTGCCCAGTGTCCAATACTGAGCGCGAAAAAAAAACTAAGTCCCAACACGCATCGCAAGCTTTGTAATGGGTTCCCGCAGAGGCGTACTGGCCATATACAAAAACGGGAAGTTTCCCGTTTGGGGGGGGGGGGGGGGCGGCTATGCTCCGAGGTCCTGTCGGGGGCTTATTGAAATGTTTCATGATGACTTATTTGTACGAAAAGCCACAAGAGAGGGACCCACGTTAACCATTTCCCTGGCCTAAATGGCACTCCCAGTACGACCCTGGTTCCCCCGGGAATCCCGACCAAGGAAAGCCCAGTGGCCAGCGTCCCTGACTAGAAATCAAGCGAATGCCGGTTCGATTCCCGCGACCGACCTACAATAAGAAAAGATATGCATAAGCAGTAAAGGGCACAAAACTGCTGAAATTGAATTGTTTCCTCTCCCTTAGACCCCTTAGCAGAATTTTCGGGCTCCATTCTGAAATCGAAATGTTTGCCCCTTCCCCCTAAAAAAAAAACAAATCGAAGGTGCGCCACAGAAACCTGCAAATGGAAGAAATATGTTTTTATACAGACTCATAGGGTTGGCGTGGTATTTAGCAGGGGTGGTTTTTGACAGGGTTTAGCTGCACCTCGTCCCAATTTTTATGGGGGTGGGGGAAGAGAAACACGATTAATATTGTTTGTCTTCAGGCATATTTTCTTGGTTTTAATGGGGGATTAAGGCTAAGATGTGGGAGAACTTTAGGAATATCGTTTGCACGTTATAGCTATCCATATTTGGTTTTTTTCTTGTCTGCAAGGTTCCCCCCACCCAAGCAGCGTCCATCCCCTCCCACCTCCCCAGCCCAGATCTTCTAGTCTAGTAAGGAGTGAATAAAAATGCTTGTTATTCTTCGTGTTGGATGTAACTAATAATTTTTCTTGACTAATATGTTAATTTTTTTAAGTGGTGTTGTTGTATACATACTCATATTTTCCACCTCACCCCCCAAAAAAACATTACCAGTGAGGAGCCTCTTTCCCCGGGGCACCGCTTGTTTCCCACTCTTAAATGGTAGGAGCCGCTCCTCACATTACCCACCAAGCGGGCAGCCCTGAATTTTAGCCAGTTGAAGGGATTTAAGTAAAATATCTTACCCTACCCAACTAGTGCTCGAGACACAGTGCTGAAGAACAAAAACTAAAGAAACATAATATCTAGTTTGGTCACTTCGTGGTAGTAACCCTACTATGATGAAACGTGTCTGGTAGGTTTCAGGTAGCATTTACGTTAATCTGTTAGTCGAAAGCTTATTACTACAAAATTTCCAATTCGATTATATGTACCTTAGTTTCTGGCTTTCTCCATTGTCATGCACATTGGGCATGCCCACCGGACAAGATTAAGCACGCATATTAAAGGGGGTTCGCCGGGCTTTGCAGCCAATTGCTTCTGGTGGTCATGTTATTTGTATTGCGTGATTTGCTGTAGATTTATGTGATCATCTTATGGTCATTTATTTTTAAATGAATATACAATTGTTGTTTATTTTGTGTGATTTAGCAAGCATACGACTGACATCTGACAGACTCTACGCTGTTTAATAGAGATCTGAACTTCAGGCGCATTTATAATAAATTTCATCTCTCATAATTTCATCTTTCAGGCTTCCAACATATCATTCTGCGTGTCAAAGAAATGCTCTTTTTGTAAGAAACATTAAAAGATATAGAGAGATGGTTTTCCAATGTAATATTGATATATTTGTTGTCCAGCAAACAACGGTTGGAACGGATTGGGACCACTGTGAGACGACATGTAACGAAATGATATCAATTGGATGGTATGGCCCTCACCCGCCCATTTCAAAACAAAACAATTTTCCCCATCCGTACACGTAGTACTTACTCTTACGGCCCTAGCCCTATGTTACGAGATTGATCAACGAAGTTTAGTGACGAAAGTAAGTAATTTGTTGCTTAAGGGTTATTTAAAAAAGGACCAAAATCATGGTGACCCCAATACTGTTTGGTCGGGATGGTCGCAATTTGATACTATAGAATTGTTTTAAGCACTGGAAAGACCCCTCCTCCCGGCCCCCCCCCCCCCACTTATTCCCTACAACCCTCATCGGAAAAGGCTAGTTCCGTTAATGGAACCCGTCAATTAAAAAACAGTGTTCTTGTATGTATGTACTTTCTGCTGCCCCTTGGTCCTCAGTTGAGCTTCCCCACACTGCCGCCAAATTTCTACCTATCGAATTCAGAAGCGCTTACGTAGATATACGCCCAAAAAAAAGAGATATTTAAGCCTGAGGTGCATCCTGTTGGCAGAAAATGAACTCAAAATGTGAATTTTTGTTCAGCTGTACAAAACAGCTAGCTGTAATGCTACGTATCTCAGTCCAATGGAGAGAAAGCAGTGACGGATATAGTGCAGCCTTCAAGGAATTACATCGGAATTAAACGAATGCGAGGCCGTATTTTACTTTGTTCCCTCGTTTCTTTGGCATCCTCGCGTATTTATGTTGGCGGCGAAAATGGCAGCCACTAAATAGTTGAAAATAATGAATGGAGGAAGCGGAAAATGAATCCGCTTTAGATGTTTCACCCCACTTTCTTCGAAACTCCTGGTCTGAAAAGAAAGAACAAGAAATAGTTTTTTTTTCTCTTTTCATTGTGTTGTGTAAATGTGTGTGCGTGCGTATAAATAGGCACGAGGTGGTATGCGACTTGAGACGCATCAGCAACAGCTGTCGAGTTCGTGCTAACCGCAAAATGTCGCTGTTGTTTTTCCCGCTCTGTTTGTGTTCTTTTGCCGTCACGCGGTGGCGCTGATTAATGCAAGTTTACAACCGGACGTCCCTTAATTGAGTACGTCGTTAGTCTTTAAAACGTTACATTTCTTTTTTTCTCTCTTTTTTTTTCCGCCTTGGTTTTCGATTTTTCTTTTTACTGATGTTAACCCTTTGTCACTTGAAGTCGTGCCTCTCTCACTCTTTTGTAGATGATGGTCATTATTTCTGCGATGCGCCGTGAATAGCAATAAGTGAGTTAAGAGTTGTTAGGCCGGTCAATTCTACTTGGCGCCTCTCAAAACCAGATTCGGTGCTCATCTGTAAGACCAAATTGATCGCAGAGGAGAATGACGAACGTTTGTCTGGATGCGGACATCTGCAGGAGCGTACTGGGAGCTTGGATTAATCACTACACTTCGTTACGGGATAACCCACTTGCTACATTTGCCGCTCAAGCACCACGTTCAAAAACGCGTAACGGATACCCGAGTTTCCCAAACTCGCCACGAGAGCACCAACTACCGACAAAAGCGGAAGTGACTGTAACTATGCGTCTAAAGCGCTTGCGTCATTGCTGCAGCGTCGTTATATTCAATTTCGGTTTCGACTATGGAAAGTGAGCTACGAAACAACGAAACTCAACTGGCGTTTAATTTCATTACAACTTCAGTTTTAGAAATCACGTAAATTTTAGTGGGACACGCGTGGGACAAAAATAAAATAGGAATTCTAATGAAAAGAAGATAATTTAGGCGAACTGTTCGTGTTTGTGCTGCTCTGTGGCCGTGAAGTGTGAAGAGACTAAAACCTGGTAATCACACGTCGCCACCATCTTGGATTTGTGCGGAAGTAGTTTGTGGCCAGATGGCGCACCACGTTTTGATCGCGAGTACTACTGATTCTAGCTGCTAGCGTGGGTTAATTTCGGAGCGAGTGAATAGGGCTTGCTGGGAGGGCCATTTACGCCCGGGAAATGGCTAATGTAGGCTCTTCTCTTATGGCATTTCATAGAATTCAGTCATAATGAAAAAATTTCAGTGGGCGCCCTACAAGCCCTCGAGCATAGGTCCCACGGGAAACTTCCCATTTTCCCGTATGGCCAGTATGCCCCTGGACATCTGCTTCGTTATTATACCAGCCCAACCTTTGGCACCAAAAACGTCGCTGAAAACAAAATAAAAGAAGTGCAAGACGACAAAATAAAGTTCAGGGACGAAACGCGAACATCATGTTCCCCATCATGTTTCCCACGTTCATCCCTTGGAACCCGAATGAAGAGAGCAAAGCACAGCCAAGTTGTTAGAAGCTTGGCCTATGAGCCAAGTTGGACGGGAGATCGAATCGCGTTCATACACATGGCACTTCAAATAAGGAACCTTCTGGGTTTGGAGTGGAAAGTGTTAATGTGCCAGACGGTATACACCTGCATTTCGAAGTTTCTCCTTCATATGTCATTTGGAGGAAATTATAATTCTGTCATTACACTGGATTTATATGCTCTTGCAGAGAATTTTGATTAGGTGAGTCGGTCAAAACACTAATAATTACTGCCTAATAAATTTGTAGAGGGAAGTACGCTTTGATTTGTTTCAAATAAAGCTTGTATATCCGTCGTTAACTTAGACGCGTGCAGACATCCGCGTGGTTGTGCCACATAATGTTTGTGCTTTTTGATTCATTCAAATTAAGTTGATTGGAAACCACGGTTGAATAAATGCAGCTAAGATGAAAGGCTATAATTAGTTGTTTACCTATCTCGTAGATTTACTTCTGTGCATGCACTTCTGGCTGGTTTATCTGAAAACACTACGTTACTGTAAGAAAGGATTTTTCAGAGCTTCATACACATTGTGTTTATTTTCCTTGCAGTAATATCTCTGTAATGTGTGGTGCAGTGGTAACCCGGACCACTTGCACTGTGACTGAGGTTGACGCTAATGACCTAGCTGTCGACGTGCCATTAAGCCTCAATCCCCCCCCCCTTGCAGTGCTACAGCAATGCACTAAATGGCTGTCCTACATTTTCAGAGCTGCATGTATTGGACGTACCTGTTTTTCTCAGTTCGTGCAGTGCTGGATACATACGTGTTAACTCCGTGGACTAATTAGTGTACTTCTTCACGGGAGGTGATTGTTTTATCCACTGTACTGCTGCATGATTGCTCCGTTAGCAGCAACTATGGTATAACGTGGTCTAGTGGCTGCTAGGGTGGAGTACAAGCAGGAAGTAAACATTTTTTACAATCATGCCAGCAGCATGGCTACAACAATGGACGAGTACGGCTACAACAATAGAAGAGCATGGCTACAACAATGGAAGAGAACGGCTACTACAATGGAAGAGCACGTCTGTAACAATGGAAGAGCATGGCGACAACAATGGAAGAGCATGCCTACAACGATGGAAAAATATGACCACAACAGTGGAAGAGCATTGTTGCAACAATGGAAGACCACTGCTACAACAGTTGAAGAGTAGGGCTACAACACTGGAAGAGCACAGTTACAACAATGGGCGATTCGTTGTTCGAATGGTGTTGTTTATGGGTGGGTTAAAGCAGTCACGTGCCTACACAGCCAAGCGATGGCGTCCCCTTTGAGCAGTTTTATTATAACAGTAGGACTATCGGGTGGTATTCCTACTATTGAGGAGTAGGACCACGAACTTGAGAGGCCAGGTGCACTGACGGAAGCACCACCGACTCCTCTCTGGGAGGTTCCAGGTTCGATCCTGGCCTCACCCACTGTCCGGCATTTTTTGGACGAGACGGGGCCTGTGGTGTCTCGTCCTCATGTCGATTGCGGCATGTTAAAAATCCTTGGTTTTCCGAGTGGATTTCCCCAGCTAAATTGTCCCTCTCGTCGTCTACTCCTCTTCTGCTCAGGGCTGATAATCTCCTAGGTTAATACTCCTGCAATGACGTTCCATTCGCTCCCCAAGGCTTTGCCAGGAAATGCTGTATATCCTAATATCACACTGCGTAGAAAGCGTAACCCGGTGAATAAACTGATCCTTAACGGCCGTTCTTAATTGGAAACATTAAATAGACTACATTAATCCAACACTACTAAGCGGTTTGCTACTAAAGCTTGTAAGTTTTGAACAGCCAAGGGTGCTGAATAAACAAAAACTTCACTCACACCTTATTATCGGTGACTGACATGTGCACAAACTTCATTTACCCCATCAGTATGGATCCATAACGTGGACATTTCCTGGCCCAGAACCGTGTCCCAGAAGTTTTAAAGACGACCCATGAGAAACCTGTTGTGATTCTTTGTGTTGGTGTCAACATTATTGTCTGAACTCTCCTGCCGATCTGGTGGTTAAAATTGTGAACTGACAAACGTCGTACACGAATGTAAACCATTGGCTAAAATTATTATTTTGGGCCAATTTCCGAGTCCGTGATCGGCCAAAAAATATTGGGTTTCGTTAAATTACTTAATGCGCTGTAACAAGTTGATAGAAGAGTTCTGCAACAGGAGGAATTATACATTCGTTAACATTTGGTGTGAATGGTTGCTACTAGCAAATAGTGATGGTATTCACCTAACGGTATTGGGTAAAAACATATTTCAAATAGCCTTGACCTTGTTGAACACCTATGCACTAGATGATAAGAGAATTAGCTATGTTCGTAATCAGGGAAACTTCAGTTGAGTAATGGGTTTGGCAGTGGTATGCCCCAAAATTTAATTCCCACTTTCGAACATTGGTATCGTGACACAGGGGTTAAGGAGAGATCCGTTTGTGTACCTACGCATGAGCTTCTTAATTGTTGTTTAATTAGTGCTAGGAGCCTGAAAACTAAAATTAGCGAGCTGCACCATTTATTGGCCTCTGGTGTATGATCCTCGTTGTTAAGACATGGTTGTATGATACTGTTTCCGATAGTATGCTTAGTAATGTTTTTCCATACCAGCTGTTAAGATGGGAACGTGGTTCTAATGCAGATGGAGTTGCCTTGTTTAGTAGGGGAAAATGGGCGTTTAACCTGGTCGCATCCTCTTATTTATTGGAGACCTTGTGCGCTGATCTCGAAACAGATATCACGCTTATTCTGGGCTACATCCCCAGCAACAAAAAGGTGGAAAAAATTGGTCAAATGAATGATTTTATTAAGTCGTATATTTTCAACCAAGCTATTGAATATAGTGGTAGGCGATTTTAATATGTTGTGCATTGACTGGAAAAAAACTACAAGTATGACACTGGCCCACAGCATCTATTCTGTGATTGTGTTATGGGTTGGGCCTTCAGCCACTGGTCACTAAACTGACAAGGGACGACAAAATTCCTGATTTAGTTTTGGTTGTTAACGAAAGATTGGTATTTGATGTGGATGTTATTTAGCATTTTGTAACTAGCGACCACTACATTGTTATTTTTCGAGTTGTACTCGAGAATTGGCTGCAGCATTCAGTATCATTCAAGAATGGAAAACATAAACTTTAAAGCATAATTGTCCAATCATGATTGAGCTTCTAGCTTCGGCCTTCGTACGCGTGTTGACGACCTTTGGGAAATTTTTCACAAATGTGTAACGAATTCTGTTAATCACTGCACCACACCTTGTTCAAAAGGAAAAACCAAATACACGCTTTTCATTTGGAAACTGGTGTAAAAATGATTGAAAAAATCTAAATTATTTAATGACTCCGCCACTAAGGCTTCACACCCCACGTGTAACAAAGAGTTTGTTAAAGCCGTGAAAGATCATGAAATTAACTCGGAACTCTTAAGTTGTTGCAGAGAGCAATTCTGCTGCTTAATTAGGCTTATGAAGAATAAAACTGTAATATCACCTACTCTTCACTCAAAAAAAAGTCTACTTAAGAATGATTAGGAGAAAGGAGATTTTTTTTAATGATGTATTCTCAAGAAACTTTACAGTTGGAAAGGGCATCTTGTCAACCTTTTTATCTTTATGCAGCTACTTGTTTTATTGTGTAGAATTCTCAAGCACTTCTACAGCTGAGGCTCTTGCAAGTTTCAAAAACAGTCATGGTGTTGGCCCTGACAGTTTTTCAGCTTCATTTCACAAAGAATTTGCATACGAACTAATTAGCCTCTTTTAAGAATTTGTAACGTTGCAGTAACTCGGGTATTTTGCTATGACATTGGAAAGAGGCAGGGTTGGAAAAAATCATGTTTTTTTAAATAAAAAAATCGGATTTATTTGATTTAAATCAGATTTTTTTGATTTAAATCGATTTTTTTTTATTTAAATTGGATTTAAAAAAAACAACGTTATTTTGTATACAACATTTGAATATTGAATTGGAGGGCTAAAAATCATTAAAAAACAATATTTATTTCAAAACCTTGGTTATTGGTTAACCAAAGTTGGGTGACAGTTATGTTTTCATTATCTTCTGGCTCTGTTACTATTTTTGCATTTAAGATTAACTAGGGGGGTCTTTTTTGTGGCTTGCTGCAGGCTTAACCCACTCTTTCTTTTGTCAACCAGGCCCACAATGACTTTCCTAAGCTACCTGCACAGTTTCACTTTAGTTCCTGGATTGGGAAACCCCGTGCACAGGTTAAGAGACTAAATAAACAAACAAACAAAATGTTCTTATAGTCTCTTAATGCTTGCTAAATGGTTAGGCTTAGGCTAATACCCCAACATAGAAAATCAACCTATGAAGGATTTTGCTCTTGTGCACTCCACCAACATTGCAGTCATTTTGCAATACAGTGAAGTAGTTTTCAATACAAAAAAATGAATAAATGTCTAAAACAGGCAAAATGATTTAAATCAATGATTTTTTTTTTAAACTTCGAGTGATTTAAATCATGATTTAAATCAGTGATTTAAATCGGGTTGATTTAAATCAAACAACCCTGGAAAGAGGTTAGAGTGTTGCACATACATACAAAAACAGACATGCAGCAGAACCCATCAATTACAGACCAATAAACTTGACACGTGTTCCATTTAAAGTGCTGGAACGTAATATTAGTGCACAACTTTCGCGTTACCGTATGAGCATAATTTATTTATAAATACTGCCATATACTGATACCATCATGACTGATTACGCTAAAGCTTACGCCTTCGACTCTGTGTTGTACAAGAGGCTTAGTAAAAAAATTAGCTAGTTATGGGATTACCGGTAATATATTGTCTTGGATCTAAGAGACAGATCCCAGCGGGTCTGCGTCGGTACCACATTTTCAAAAACTGTTAAAATAACCATTGGTGTTTCACAAGGTTCAATTTTAGGTCCATTGTTGTTCGTTTTATACGTAAATGATCTTAAAACTGTTAATTTAAATGTTAAATTGGCATATGCCAAAATTTGCAAACGATCTGAAACTTCAATGAATTATTATTGATACTGCGGACCACCTAGAGCTTATCAAGACCTTTAGATTATTGGAGAACTGGTCAACCAAATGGCAGTCGTCTATTTCTACTCCTAAATGCAAAATTTTTCGAATAGGCCCAAAAAATATATGTTTTGACTATAATCTGTTGGGAGCCAGTCTTAATCACAAAACCAAACTCAGGTTAAGGACTTGGGTGTTTGGTTTTCCTATAACTTAGAAAGTTCAACACATTTAAATAAGATTGTTTAGGTTGCCAGACAAAGGCCGGCTTTGATTCGGTATGCAATTGTCTCTAAAGACTGTAGATGACTATTTTGGGCCTTTTGCGTGTTCGTTAAACCAATTCTGGAATATGCAAGCCCAGTTTGGTGTCCGAACCTTTCTTAAGACATTGATAATGTGAAATCGGTACAACCTCAATTTACGAAGTATTTACCTGGTCTCGAAATTAAAAGTTGTACTGAGCGTTTGAACATTTTAAATGCTGATTCTCTTGAATTACGTAGGTTGGTTGGCAATGACTTATCATCTTCTTCATGATCGCTGCTACATGGATCACAGTTGCTATTGCTCATGAGAGACGATGGTTGAACCATGGGCTCAAACTTGTAGCTCAACTAGTTAGGCGGGATTGTAGAAAATATTTGTTATTGGGTTGATGGATTGATTCAAACGTGTCCTTTAACGGACTGACGGATGGATGCCTGAACTATTAAAAGCTGTCTTAGTGTTAGCTTTTAAGATTATTAGACGCCTTTTACTTGCTGATGTTCCTTTTTTTGAGCTATCGACTTTGCATCAAACTCGTGGTCATCCATTGAAACTGGTCAAGCCTATGATGAGGCTGATGGTTCGCTTTTCTTTTTTTCGCTGTGGAAGTTGTAGCTCCATGAATGCACTTCCCGCTGAGTTGGTCTTGTCCCCTTCCAACCACACTTTAAAAAAAGGACCGGACCTTCGAATGTTTCTGATGAGACCTGAGCTCTGTCCAGCTCTCGTCACTGTCCACAAGTAAATTAGCTGGGATCGGCTTCAGCGGCTTCGGCCCTGCCATCACACCATAACGGGTGCGTAAACCATTTTATTATTATTACCAGACGAAGCCCGTGCTACGCACGGCTGTCTTGCATCCACCGTTTGCAACACTGGCATGGTTTGGTAGATCATGTGTATGTCCATGTTTCACCCCGAATTAAGTTTCTTCAATCCAAATTTTGTGCTCACTGGCCAAGAAACACTTTCATCGAATTAAGTATGTTCAATCCAATTTTTGCGCGCACTGGCTAACAAACGCTAATTTTCGTTCGCTTCGCTCACTCAATCAGCGCATCCCGTGACGCAAGTCAGTGGATGCACCGTTTTAAAAATTGGCACGTCCATGCATTTTCCAGCATCGTTGTATGCAAAAAAATTGCGCTGGGTAATAATGTTGTGTTGCTTGCTGAAGTCCGTTGTACGAACGGGTGGTGTCGAAATCTTTAGCCTGGTGGCTTTGACATTCTTGTTTTCTGGGAGAGGCAGAAAGAAAATCGCCCGGGCAAAGAATGCATCATTATTGTTTTTTTCCCACTTAGACAGGTCTTATTTGTGTCGGCCACTCTGCAAGATAGCAATGATAAACCTCGTACTCCACAGTAAGGGCGCGTTTACGCAACAACTCGCCTTTGCATTCTCGCAGCTAGAACTCAATCGCGATGGCAAAGGTGACATTGCCATGGTAACAACGCTAAATGGATTAGCTAAATCCGACATCGTTTGAGCAAATACTTGCAGTCTTATAATCCGTGCCAATAATATAAAGAATTCCTCATGACGAAACAATTTTCCCAGACGCTTCTGAACTCACGTTATTTTCTGTTTTCGTTGCGAGACGGCAGACATAAAACCGCCGCCATGTTGGAATTTGAGGTGATTTCTAGCGTCTAGCTGCGA
The DNA here is from genome assembly GCA_023313725.1 of Lithobius niger. Lineage (NCBI taxonomy): Eukaryota > Metazoa > Arthropoda > Chilopoda > Lithobiomorpha > Lithobiidae > Lithobius > Lithobius niger. The sequence continues at coordinate 47,525 of JAHWFP010074729.1, forward strand.
GAATGCAAAAGCGAGTCGTTGCATAAACCCGGCCTAATTGTTGGTGTGCAGTTTGAAACAATTCAGCTTAGCTCTGAAAGCCCGCATTTACGAAATAAGTAAGCCATTCCATCGTGTTTAGGTGCCTATTTCGAAGCCAGTCGAAATTAACAACGTGGCTTAGTTTCATTCGAAACTATATGCCTTTAGCTGAAACACGGATTCTTTCATTTTACCCATCAATAATCAACGGTTTAGACGAAAATGTTAGACACTGTAGCAAAGTCATAACACGTGCATGAAGAATGAAAAGCGATGAAAGTGTTTGTTGCTTGCTTATTCTTGCTCTTAATACTTGTCTTATGAGTTCAACCTTATTATGGAGATTTTGAACGCAGCTAAGTGAGCTTCTTGCCGCAGGTGATCTTTTTTTTTTTCTTCTACGAAAGTGTTGATGACTGCTCCTCTTAGCAAAACTGATATCACTACGGATTCCATTGAGTGTTAAAGTGAATGTTAGAAAGCGAACCATAAATTTAAAGTGGGACGAATGTTCTTCATGAATAAAATATGGTAGAGAATTAATTTCACAGTGAGGGATCTAACAAGGTCATGGCATTACAGATGCTACTTAAAAACAAGAGATTGTCAGTAACCAAGTTTTCCGCGTCATACCACCACAGAATACCAATGGGACTATACTCAATACAAATCAGATTCCAGCAATACCCACCGAAAATTAATTAATGCGCATAACATCACAAGGAGGCAAAAATGTGCAAATGTACAATGATTGACTTCTTTAAACACTCCTAAACACATAAAACAAAGGACTAAAGGAAGACTGGAAATAAGCCATCAACGAAAATCATACACTAGAAAGACGAGCACAGTAAGCCACCTTTATGGACCTGCGTTTCGTCGGAGTGGCATTACCCGGATTCGAACCGGCGAACCAATCCATCTCCAGTTCACTGCAATACTACCATACTGCCGGCGGACAAGTCGCCATATCGGTAAAGGCAGTGATCTGTAGATGGAATGGTTTGCCAATTCGAATCCGGGTCATACCATTCCACCGAAACCCAGGTCCATAAAAGTGGCTTACCGCACTACGTTATTCTAGTGTACGATTTTGGCTGATGGCTTATTTCCAATTTTCCTTTATTATTTACAGTGGTTTACGTCTATTTATAAAGGACTAAAATAAAACATAACTTTGGAATTTTTTGGTCTTTACATGACATTGCCATAGAAATATCCAATACAGAATTTCTACACATTTACACTTCTCCCCCCCCCCCCCAAGACCATACATAGCTTGATCGACCACCAAAAGTATGAAATACATAACATCTAAAATATGAAATAGTGATTTATTGGAGGTTGGGTTGAAAATAGTAGTTAACAGTAACTGGCCCATGGAACATTTTACTATTCTATGCGTAACAGCACAAAACAAAGAGATGGATTTAGCCCTTTATGCGTGTATGCATGTTAAAAAGGCCCGGCCACTATTCAGAGATTAAGGTCCATACTCTGAAACCAACTTTCAGGTCCAGTGAAGCCATGAGGTGGATCGTGGATCAAAATTAACGTAGACCTAGACAGCAGACGTAGTTAGCTTAACGTAGACCTAGAATTTTCCACTTGGAATTTAGTCGAAAAAGTTTTTAAAGAATCAGTGGCTGTGAGTTTAGAGAATTTCCTTTGTTGCCCGTTAGGAATTTCCTAAGCTTCCCTTTAACACAACAGTCGGATTCCTAAGCACCTAGAGACTACGGGTCTAAGCTTCCCTTTAACACAACAGTCGGATTCCTAAGCACCTAGAAACTACGGGTCTAAGCTTCCCTTTAACACAACAATCGAATTCCTAAGCACCTAGAGACTACGGGTTTAAGCTTCCCTTTAACACAACAGTCGGATTCCTAAGCACCTAGAAACTACGGGTCTAAGCTTCCCTTTAACACAATAATCGGATTCCTAAGCACCTAGAGACTACGGGTCTAAGCTTCCCTTTAACACAACAGTCGGATTCCTAAGCACCTAGAAACTACGGGTCTAAGCTTCCCTTTAACACAACAGTCGGATTCCTAAGCACCTAGAAACTACGGGTCTAAGCTGCCCTTTTAACACAACAGTCGGATTCCTAAGCACCTAGAGACTACGGATCTAAGCTTCCCTTTAACACAACAATCGGATTCCTAAGCACCTAGAGACTACGGGTCTAAGCTTCCCTTTAA